>VXAA01002911.1:277513-291416 GCA_013399115.1 Anseranas semipalmata
AAAAAAAAAAAAACAAGAAAACAAATCCCAAAGAACTATCAGCAATCCTGACACACCAAGCAGATAACAATAGCTGGCAATTTGGAAACCTGACTTCCAGCTGGGATGCTCTGAAATGACAAACTGGAGAAAAGAGATCTCGTAATCAAGGCCGTGCTTTCAGTCCCCACCTGCATCCGCAGGGCACCTGGGGCTCTCCTGGCATCTTCCTCCCATCCAGCCTGGAAAGTATGTTTAGTTTCAAATTCAGAAGTAAAGCTCATCTGTTTTCTTAGTCAAGAGGATGACAAAGCAGTAACTGCCAGTATTGAAAATTTAAAAACTAAGGAGAAAAAGATTCACCCAAGTGACATTCAAGAGCCTGAATTCTCTTCTTTATCAGTCTCAGATTCAGATGGGAAACTGATGAGCATGAATTCACATCATATTGGTATTTGTATCATTAACATAAAAGCTTGACAGTCAAGCTGGACCTTTCAACCTGAGCACTGGAAAAGCTGAGGTATTCAGTTCAGAAGTGGACTGCAGTGTTAATGTTAACGAGCTGCCTATCATTAAATTTCTCTCATGCTTTTTTTGTTCTTATATCACTGTTTGACATTTTTGTTAAAGGATGACTGATCTTGTCACTTTTTAATTGATTTTAATCACTGGATTCAGCAAGATTTTAGCCAGTCGTATATTTGAATAAATTTGCTAGGTACAGAACAGTTACCTACATTAATAGAAATATTATTACACTATCTAAGAAGCATGTGCATATCTGCACATTTGTCTGTGTTGCCATGCATATCTGAACGCATTTTACTGGCATTTTAGGTTTCCCATGAAGCTGGCCACGTATGATCAACACATTAAATAACTGAAGCCGTAATTGTGTACCTAAATCAAATATAAACAAAGGCGAAGTTCAGCTCCCTTTATTACTCTGAACACTTCTACATGCAGCAAGCTGCCACCTTTCTCATCCATAGAAACTCTTCATGCTTTATAGTACGTAAAAAAATTAAAACCTCAAAAATGGGTAGGTCAAGAGGACCAAAAAAAAAAAAAAGTCAGCCACATTCCTTTTTGCCTTTCAAATATTGAACTTTGGACTTTTTTTGAGTGACCATGGCTCAAATATTTAAAAGACAACTCAAAAACTGTCTCAGACACCTGATTCCAGAGGTTAGGAATTCTCATTCCCCACCACTACTTCAGCCAACCCACAGGGAACTGGAATTCCCCATTCTACCAATTCAAATACAAGAAAACCGTTTTTTTTTCCCCCTCTCTCTCCAAGGAGACTAACAGCATTTTCACAGGTTTGCAGGGTCAGCCCCCTTCTCAGGGGAACGCGTCCCACCATGTTCCACAGGACACCCCCACGCAGGAGGCTGCCCCAAGCACCCTCCTGGGGCTTGCTGTGGCTGCTTCGGGACCAAATGGCATTTCCAACACCTGTTCTAGGAAAACTGCCACAATATTTAGACCTTCTCTGTATGAACAGAGTGGGACAGAGCTTACTTTAAAGCTTAGATACTATCATTTGATTTACTGCATATTTTAAATTGCCATCTACCTCAGAGAGCAGAGCAGGTTTTTTTTTTCAGCTGTAATCTACTTCTATTTGGGCTAGATGCATGGCTTAAAGGGGTGTTTAAAAGCACAACACAACTTCATTTAGATTAATACAAACCATATACACTAGCTAATAACTGCAGTTGAACATAAGCTGTGGTCAGTCTATCTATATTAAATGCTCCTTTAGGTGGAGCGAGGACATCATGAAGCTGAGAGCCCTGCTCCTGGAGGCAACAAGGCAGGCTGGAGGCAAATACCTGCCCCATGCCCAGAGCTCAACGCCTGGGTGCCAGTGCCCATACCCAGCCCCGGCCATCACGCGGTGCCAGGCTGCTATCTGCTGCCTTCCTTCTGCTATTTCCAAATCAAGGGGGAAACAGCTAAGAAAGTAAAGCTAGGCATAGTGGACATGTGTCTGCTTCTCCTGAAGATGTCCTTAGTTTGCTGTCATCCTGGTCAAAGAGCAGTGCTCAAACCACAAGCCCATGCAAGAGGTTGATTCGAGCACGTTTGTCAGCAGGTGAACACAGGTCAGTGAACATCATTTTGGGGGAAACGATGCTGATGAATGAGGGTAGGAATCACATACCTAAATACAGTCATCAAGCATCATCTGAAATGTCCAGAAGTACTTCAGAAGTGGACAAATATCACCTGGGACCTGTAGGAAACCTGTACTGACCTGAAGCAAAAGCTAGCAGCCAGATACATGAAGTGAACAGGTCCCTGGTTGCCCTTAGCATTGTGCCCTTCTGATTCAAATCCAGCTTTTGCTATTATTTTGTCAATAAAATACAAGGGTTGAGACTTCCATGCATTCATTTCAGTAGCACCACTTGCTACAGAGCTCCAGTACACTATTGCAAAAGGTCACCTGTTACTTATGATTTATAAAGAAAACTATTGCAAAATACTGGACAATGAACACGGTACCCACGAAATTTGTTTTGGTTGACTTCCTAATTGAAATGCTATTTTCAGCAGCTCCTTGTTGAAGACAAATTTAAGACTTCAGAAAGCTTCCTCCCCTCACCTCCTCTCTAGAAATCTGGGGGCTAGAGCGCATTTTTCTTTGTTTTATTATACGCACCAGCAGCCACCAACACAAAACAAATCACCACAACCGAAGCAAGAGCATATAATAACCAAAGCCGGACAGTCACACTGCTGTGCCAACAAGCACACAATCATACATGCACGCATCTCTATTGCTACAGCAGTGATGAATTTTCCATCACAACATCTAATACTAAGGACCCTTTCCAAGGTGTGAAACACACTGGAGAAAAAGATCCATAAAACTCATCTCTGTGAGGCTCAACTTAAAAAGAAAAAAGTGAAAAACCTCTCAAGTAAAGAAAATATTTTTTCTATATATTTGTTATTGCAGAAGTGTTTTTTTCAGGTCCAATAAATACAAAAATAATTAATATGACCTTCTAATTATTATGATATTAGAAAAAAAAGTAATCATCTTGTTTGTAAAGGTTAAGGACTTGCTAATTAGTTTTAATTTTGCTATAAATGGCTGAGGCTCTTGAACCAAAAATGGGGCATTAAACAAATAGAGGGTTTCTTTATGAAATTTGCAGGTATAGTATTTGACATCTAGATACTATACCACTGTGGGTTTTTACTGTTTTTTTGTTTTTAATACCCAGATATCTTGGCAATCAATTCCCTAGGTATTGAGATGGAAAGGATGAAATGCTGTTCTATAAGAGAAAATCTGTAGTACTCCTCCCAACTTTTTATATCTATTGATTTAGAATTAAAAACAGAATTGATTCACAGAATTCATTTTTGCTTAACGATGAACTGATGTTTTGATGCGCTGATGGCTTTATGTACCATGTTTGCCATGCTCAGAACAACGCAGAACCACTCAGAAGGTTGCTCACAGAAGATGCAGGCATGCCTTCTGTTCAGAAATTTAAATGTTTCTAATAACTGCAAACTGGCTTCTTCAAATTAGTGCCTTTGTGGGGAATTATTTCACTGTAAGAAAAACTCCAGACAACGTGGAGCAGGCACACCAGGCTGGGGGCTGCCTGGTGGAGGCACCCCTCATAGCATTATCGGGGGAGCGGTGCCTGCCTTCCTCCCCGCACGGCTCGGGCGTTCATGGAGCAGAACGACACGGTGAGCCGGAGAGTGGCGGCACATGTTCTGTGAGCAGCACTGCTTATGGGACAGGTGATGGTACTCAAATATTTTCTGTGTTAGAGCCAGGGTATGAACCTAACATCATTGCCTCAGATAAAAGTGCCTGAAACAGTAAATTAAAACTCTGAAGGTTCACCATTAGTCTAAAAAGAAATAAGTGAAAAATAAGAAAAAACACTTTGCATCAAATGTGTAAGTATCCATTGGTCCAGAAAGAGAGAATGACTGCAGCCAGGCAGTTGGGACTACAGCACACAAGATCCAGGTTACGCCCCAGTTAACAGCTAATTTTACATAAAACTATAAGATATTCTGCAGAAGGTAGAGAAGTCTACATGCTGGCCTATGAGGTCAGATTATCGCTTTCTTGTTCTTATCTTCTGGCCCCAGGATGCTGCATTTGCCACTGCTCAGCAGCCTGGTTTCAGGAGGATGGGGAATACCCAACACACTCAAACATAGCAAATAAGTTTCAGGCATATGGGATCACATGTTCAGACTCCCAAGCAGGACCTCTCAGAAGGAAAGCACACCATAAGGAACTCCCTCCTCCCCCCCTTTTTTTAAGCTATCCTTCTAGCCTTCAACAAGGATCCAATACACTGAAGATAAGATTAAAGCTAAATCAGGAGTCCAAAGTTCCTTTCATGTAGGCAATTTGTATAGCAGTCTTTATTCTTGCTTCTCCAGAAAGGATCCACTTATTTAATACCATCCTCCCAGCAGCCGAAGCAAGCAGCGGTCAGCAGAGGTCCACGTGCAGGGCATAATTCCTCTTTTCTCTCCCTGAAGTGGCAGAAGGCAAGAAGAACAACATCCTCCCTTTCCCATCAGCACACTGAAGACAAGGAAGACGCTTCGTTGTCTCTAAACCCTTGGGGAACAAGGTGTTGTCTCTTCTGCAACGAACTGGAACATTTATGACCCGTTATTTCTGATCTAATCACCTGACACCGTGGACTCACGACAAGTAGCCCTGTGAATTATTATTTGAGCTGCAGGACTGATGGCAGGGGAGAGCAATGTGTAATCCTCAGTATTTAGCAGGGCCCTGCTTGCAAATCCTACGTGTCCCTGGCTGAACTGTTCCTTCTTCTTCCTCCACGTTTTCATTTTGTTTTGAATGCAGATGAAGCAAAGTTAACAGTCTGCTGCCCCACATAGTAAAGATATACAGCCAAAGAGACATTCAACACTGCATTCAATGATGCATTTGAAGATAATGTGTCACAACAAAGACACAAAGCAGACTTAACTACACACATTGAATAAATATCATTTCTGCTTCTAAGAAGAACTTTGCAGAGCCAAAGGCAAACGCAAAGGATGCTGCGTGAAGGGGAACGGGAAAACAGAAAAGCAGGAAAAGGAATAGAGACTACACCTTACTCTGAGAAAGTGCTTTTATCAGAGAGACCCTCACAAAGACACTGTTAACACGTTTATAAGCTGCTCAGAATTTTTATCCTTCTCTTCTGAAGATAAAGACTCATACCTTGCAGGTCTGATAGAAACAAGACTCCCGCTGATTCCTGGGGAGATTTTTGGTAGTGTAAAACTGTAGGGATGTGCGCGATCTCTTAAATGTCTTCCCTAAAATATTGTGTGTTTTCAGGAGTCAGCCAAACCATGCCTCTTCTAGGGTTCCACTGGGAATTGCCAGGAAGTCACTATGATTTGGACATCCCCTGCATTAAACTGGCCACACGTCTAATGGCACCAAGCCCGCTGGGTTTCTGGGCAGGGTCCGTAACTCCCAGCTGGGAGCCGGGGAGCAGCAAAGTTGTGACACCTTGTAGAGCAACTAATCAATCAGGACAGGAAATCTCTCCAAGACATAACTGCGAGTACATGTAACAACAGTTGTGAAAAAAGATCTGAACCAGCTCTGCTAAAAATTGAGTGTAATACAGAAAATTGTTTTTGAGTAGAAGCTGAATGAGCACACTAAAATGTCTCTGGGAACAAAAACCACTAAATAATACCTTCCCCCCTTCCAAATGAGGGGAAAAAAATAGTGACCTACCTCTGTCTGTATTTAGCAGTAATAACAATATTAGTGTACCAGTCCTAGATGTTGGCATAAACATGCTCACAATGATTTTATTTTACAAACATGACGCCTGTGCACAGTGCTGAACAAAGCCCTTCACGGACAGCAAGGCAGCTGCACAGGTTTCCAGCGGTGTCCCAGGGTGATGCGACAACCCGCACCCGAACCCAGGGTGAGTTCCAAGTCCTTCGGGCATGCCGCTGCCGCCACGCAAGGCAAGGCCACGGAGGGCTGAGAAGGTCCTTCCTCATACCCATGACCAAATTAAATGGTACTTGGACTGCAAGGCCACAAGACAGTAACGTCCCATGGCTGCTAACCTGCACCACGGTGCAGCTGTTAGAGCTCACGGCCAAAGCTGAAGGATGAGGGGAACAGCTATCACTAATCTTACTCCCATTCATTCTCCACACCACTATCATCAAAACCAATTGATTTTTGCTTTAGAGGATAGTTCCTATGATTTCAGTTTTAAGTTTAAGAAATAAAAGAAAATCCAAAGCCTCACTGGGAAATTGTTAAATCTCCTCATATTTGTCAGTTGATATGAAGAGCTCTGTTGTAAACACCAGAGCAAGGTGCAGGAAAATCAATTTATAAGTCTAGAAAATTATTTCCTGCATTCCAAATGTTATACAGACAGTCTGATATGAAAAACATGCTTAGTCTCCTAAATAATTTGATATATTAATTTCATTTTCAAGAGTCTTGGCTTTAAAAATATGTATTTGATAAACTATTTGATTTTATTTTGCTTTTTTTCAGGAAAAAATATTTTTGTCTAAATCATTGTTTTTGTGAAAGCATCAATTTCAACTATTAGCTCTTCCATTTAATAAATGCAATCATGTCTGTGACAACATTTTACAGAAACATCCTGAGAGCAAGGCTGTCTCTGTGCCAGCTCCACCTGCCAAATTCATTTATAAATATGGAGTTACAATATAAAACAAAATTGTATCATTAACTCAGAGGTCACAACCATTATATATGACCTTACAAACTGAGGTCCTAAATGGAACAAATCTATTTGTCTTTAAATATTAAGGCTCCTGTGCACGATAGTGTGCTTACCTAGTTGTGCTCTCTTCAAGATGATGTAAAGATCCTCAACACACGAGACATGCGCGCCATATCGCAACACATTCCTCTGGCATTGATTTTATGAAACAGTGTCCCAGACAGTCACAGAGAAATACTTGTCTTTTCTATGTGCACCTACAGAACCAAAGAGAAACTCCCAGCTTGTTTGGCAACCAGAACCCAACAGGCAATTCACCTAATGCTCACAGTAGAAAAAGAAAGAAGAAATATTAGGAAAGGACATCAGCACAGGCAAGCTATCCCCATTAAGCACTGACTGGTGGCCTTCAGACAGGAACTGCTTAAAGCTGTGAATTATCTGTGCTATATTTTTGTTTTTAGGAGAATGCACCCAAAATAATGCTGCAACAGACCACGGGCACCGCGGCACTGCATCTGCAGATGGAACTGTAATGCCAGGAGACAAATCTGTGTGCAGCAGTTCAGTTTAACTCTTTATCCAACAGGGTCATTCTTTTCACTCCTTTCCTACTGACTATTAAAAAAAGAAAAACGGTTTGTGATAAACAAGCTACTTGTACAGCAGAGGACGAGGAGTGGGGAAATAATTAAAATCTTTAGTGTTTACTGAAAATCAAACGTGGAAGCCGTTTCCAGCCCACAGATCATCAGTGATTTCCAGCACTGTCAGCCACAGTCCTCCTCTTGAAATTTTATCAGTCATCGGCTTCCATGACGCTGTTCTCACCCAAGTCCCACTATCTTTATAATTATTTCCTAAATGCATCCTTCCGACACTGCTCCTAACCTCCCTGCGACACGAGCTTGCCCTCGACATGGGTCTGGCAGCATTTGCATAATGCTTGGCACCGGGGCAGCGATGCAGCCTCCAGCTCCAGACCTGGGCTCAAAGATCACCTCGTTACAGCTACTGTCACCCCCGACAGCTACTGTCTGCAAAAGCAAATAACGTCACCTACGGAGAACAGTTATTACAGCACCCCTACTCACAAAGTAAGTTAAGTGGCACCTTAGACTTCTCAAAGGACATTAGGCTTTTACACGGGGAAACAGCATGGAGCAGCGGCTCGTCCGAGGTCTCTCAGCAGATGCTCTGCGTAGGTGGGCACTGAAGAGAGATGTTCCGAGGTGCAGCTTCCCTAGCCCTCAGGCACAGTAACAGTCTGGATAGAGCTGACTGCCCACAACTGCTCACTTTGCAATCCTGTGCATTCGCACGCAATAAAAATTGAGCTTTCTTCTGGAAGGGCTTTGTCGCTCCTGCTATCCTCGTGGCTCAGAAAGTGCTTTCAGACCAGAAGACATGCGAGATGTCTAGCAGGGGCCAACTTCATCTGACAGCTACCTCCAGAGCCTCTCCTCCCTCAAAGGATGACCTTTTTCTTCATAAACTGATCTCAGGAGAAAATAGATGACTTCTGTTTTTCTTTAAAGGGAATAAATTTGGTTTTCTTCAAAAAGTAAACTTTTTGCTCAGAATAGCCAACACTTCCTCAGTTAAATCCACACAAATTAGTGGGAAGAAGAATGGAAAGACAGTAGTTAAATAACTAAAGAACTCACAGAAAAAATAGCTTCACATTAAAGAGTGCATTTACTAGACAGATTTTGGTGTGCTGTTACACAGAGACAACCAATCTTCCATGCTGCAAACCTGAATGAATTAGAGACAGAAGATTGAGGCAAATGATACATGGGCAGGAATGTTACAAAAAATGGAAAAAGCAAGGAAATAAAGATGACTAGGATGAACCAACTGACCAAAAAGCTATTGAAAAAATATTCAAAATACTACATTAAAAAGATACACTAATCAAGATTTTCATATAACTGAGTTTAGAACTTTACTTGCTTTAAGTATCAAAAGCATCTGCACCATGTATGAATAGACTTTTCCATTATTTAAAGATAGTGGGGAAGAAAATATATACAATCACCAGTTAGTCCCCATGCCAAGTTAATCAACTTGCAGCCTCTAGGATTTCTACATTTGGAATAAAAATATTAACTAAAATTAATACAATTTTTAATGAAGCTATTAATGATTCATTTTCAGACTTCAAACAGATCCTGTTTTGTGGAGACCTACATTTTAAGCAGCTCAGCGCAGAAGTCCAGCTCATTTTTTGAACAATAAGCGATTTATAAAAGGAACATTCAAAAGTTAAGCACAAAGAAACGAAAATTAGCCTAACAAGACAGCCCTTCACAGCACTGTAAGACTGCTAATTGCACTCTGGTAAACAGGGCTGCTTACATAAAACTAAGTCAAATTTGATGGAAAAAAATGAAAATAGAGATTATTGGACTGATCTATTTTAAGAACATTACTCTGGAAGGAAGATTGTAACTCATTTTACCGATGATTCCAACCAACACCAGCACATTCGCCTTCCCTACGCCCCCCAGCTCCAGAACGATGCTGACAAGCTGGGAGCCTGAGAACGACCCAGAGCACTGAGGGGACACAGCTCACCCCCAGACACCACCCAGAATCTAGTTCTTCTGTGCCCAAAAGTGCTGTTCCTTGCCTGTGTCTTTCCTCACCTCGGTGGGATCCTTAAGCCTTTCATCCTTAAACCTTCACCCTCGTCCTGTCCCGTCTTCAGAGACCTGACTTTGCCAAACAGCTGATCTTTTCTAATGCTGCTTTGAAAAAGGCAGCTAAAATAAACGTTTTAAAAATAGCTTGACACTTGGGCAGGGGTCTCTGAATGATGGATAGAGCAATACAGCCCTACCTGGAGAGGGGATGAGTACAGGTCAGAACCAGAAAAAGAAGATGCACTTTCTATTTTTGCTGTGCTTTTCCTTTCTGTGTATGGTTACCTTTTGGGATCGGAAGGGAAGAGCTGAAAACTGCAATAAGAGTTCCTCCCCATCTCAATTTTCTCTTCTTTCTTCCCCAAAACTACATGGAAATAAGGACAATGGTTCGAATGAAATATTTCAACTGTTTTTCTTCTCTTGTTCTCGGTAGTTACAAAAGGACCTCAAAAAAACTATGTAGATAGCCTATCATTACAGCAATAAGGTCCAAGACCTTGTATCCCAAACCAAAACCATGCACAAATCTCAGCACTACGTGTATCTTTGAGGATTTTGTACAATAATCTGAGGTTAGTTCAAAAATAAAAACACCACCACCACCAAAAAAAAAAAAAAAAAAAGTGTTACAATAGGCCAAAATAAGCCTGTAGCTTAATCAAGCCAATCTCGCCACCAGAATACCCAAAGTCTTCTTTCCCTCTTCCGGAAAGTAACTCCCCCTGACCCCAGCACCAAAACTTCATTTCATGCAATTTCCATTCACAGTTTTGCAAAACTCACGGAGGACCGAAATATGCAAGCTTATTTACTCATTCATTTTTCAAGGCTTGCCTCTCATTCTGATTTTACAAACTTTAAGTGAGGTTTTCCTTCAAGTTCATTCTGACCCAGAGCTTTGGGTGGGCTAGCCCCCGGACTACCCATAAGAGAAGCTTCTGCACAAACTTATCTTCAAGCCTTGGGTATCATCTGTGATGAGATGTTGAACTCAACTGCTTCCAAAACAGAATGAACTCCAGCATTTTTAAATATCTGTTCAACTCCAGTTTGCAAACCTCAGTTAATTTGGAAGAAATTTAGCTACAGTGATAGTACAGAGGTTGTTCGCATTATTTTACTCTATTTCCAATGACACAAAAGACTTCTGTCAAATGACTAACATTCTTCATGGACTCCAGCACTCCACACTAAACACACACTGACCTTCAAGAGCTCAATACCAACTTCTCTACCCCTGTTTCTCTTCTGGCCAAGTCCATCACAACATTTACTGCTTGGGCCACATTTAAAAGCCAGCTGCATACAGGAGGGAGGTTTGGATCAGTAGAGCAAACCAAAGAGCTCTATAATGTTTCCAGTGATAGCCAATGTGAAAATGAAGATCTGCTTTGCAATATGAGAGAGATTCCCCATTTGAAATTCCACGATTTCAAACAGATGTGCTGTCTGCTAGAATCTCTACAAGAGCCAGAAAATCACCTGTGGAAAAGCGCAAGTGGGATTTGGCAAATGGATAAAGTTTCAGACCCTGAACCAGGGCTGCCTCTCAGCTGGTGGGACAGAAGGATCTTCAAGGTTCCTCACTAAATGGGATTCATTTACATTCTTTCAGTCACTTTCCTCTCTGCAATAAGCTGAAGTTAGCCAAAACAGGTACAGAATGGTTTGTGAATGTTTTAGTTAAACAGAGCTGATGCCATCCAACTGTTCTGCACTGAAATGGAATAACCCATGCATAAGCAGAAATTGTTCTCCATATAAAAAACCATTCAAGTTCATGATTTCTTCTCTTATGTATAAAAAAGGTGGTTAAAAACACTCATGGTTGTCTCTAATTGGCCTACAGCTATGCTTTAATTAGATAAATTGTAATAAAGTGTTGCTCACAAACCCCATACTGTGCATATCTAATACACCTACAAGGCTTAAAAGGGAATAAAAATAGATGTTGGCCAAGTCATTTGAAACTAACTACAGTCAAAGTTATTTAAAGTATGTCAGAAATGCTGCCTACTTAAAATTCTGGCTTTGACTGAATGTGCTTTTAGTGTTTGTAGCACTTCCCACATGAAGGACAGTGATTGTTTCAGATACCTGTAGCTGCTGTCTAGCTGAGAGTAAAGCAAGCTTTGCTCAGGTGCTGTGGCACCCTGTGGTATGGAATCCTCAACACCACTGCTGCTGGGACTAATATTCAATGAAACTTTTTTTCAGAGAAGTCTTAAGTTGGTGTACATCTATATAAAAAATATAATCACCATGCCGTGTCTGGCTGCATACATTCTCCACTGGAGAGCTTCACACCTTCAGCATCCTCTCTACAGCACGGAACCATGTTATATTCAGACTTTGCAATAAGATATGGAACCACAGGAAGAACAAAAGTAATTTTCTGTTGACTGTGTAACTATATATCTAAATATACTTATGATAAAGAACTTGTGCTTATATTGAACATCTCCCTTGGGCAGCACAGGAAAAAGAAATCCTGTTATTTCAAAAGCTGCAATTATTTAGCAGTCATACCGAATTCAGTGCCAGCTTGTTTATGCAGCTCCTATGAACGATGATGCAGCCAGTGTCTAAATTGAGTTCGCTGTTTCCCCCGGCATAGCGAACTGTTTGTCTAAGCTAATAAATGTACATATTAACCCAGCCACCTTGCAGGAAGTCTGTCGTATGCCCTGTTCAATACTTTCTAGTTAAACTAATCGGAACCATTTACTCTAAGACTTTCGAGAGCCTCTCCCTTTCAACCGGAATATACATACTTCACATGTTGAAGTGAAGTAGTCTCAAAGTCCTGAGTGGATTTTTACAGATCGCCACTACTGTGAGTTGCAAATACTTCTCCTGCAGCAAGCTGCAAGCGTACCGCTGAGGCCAACATAAAGCACTTTTAGGAATCTTGAAGAACAGCAAAAGCTGGGAAGAGCCATGGCAATAGCACTTGGTACATTTGTTACAAGTAACAGACATTTTTCAGTCTTGGACACTCTCCTGCCTTCTTTTTAATAATTGAATTTTGGCAGGTGCATTAATTCGTGTTAACTATGTAGTTTAATGGGAACTACTCCATAACTAAGTGGAGTTCACCACTCATTTCATTTAGGACCTTTTACAACCATTAATCAAACTGATGGCCAATCACTCTTGTCACACTGAATCAAACCAGAGCCAGAAGGCAAACGGAACAAAAAAGGTGTAATGAACGCTGCCATTCATCACATGTTACAAATAGAGAACGCGGGGAATTGCAACAGCACGTAAGCACAGCGATCTCAGCCTTCCTGCTACCTGTCAAACCGCCCTGGACTCTGACCTTAGAGATGCAACATTTCGGAAAACGATTTTTTCTCCCCCACCAACAAAACTACTCTGCTAATGATGAAAAATGATGAAAATCAAACTGAAAGGAACCCCGAGAAATGAGAGTCCACTGCCCCATAGCAGGGTCTGCTTTCATTTCAGCATGCCTGCTAACCGCCAGTGCAACCTGTTCTTCAAAGCTACGCGTTTGTAAACTAAAAGAAGTTTTAATATGCAAGCTTTCTTGGTGTTAAGTAATGGCATTAATATGCTTTACAATGAGATCTACATGTTTTGACTGGCTTATAGAAAGTACCAGGATGACTTACTCTCAAGCACTTTGCTGCAGAAAGTATTCTGGAGAGCTCTAGAATAGAGCAAATCACTCCAAGGGCAAAGAGAAACCACTTCTTTTGTTACAATTACATTCACGCAGTTCTTCATTTATAGTACAAGAGATAAAAGACTGTTCTCAGAAGTAACCCAGCTATGAGCTCTTCTCTCACGTCGAACCAAAGAAATAAACTAGAAAGTAAGAGCTGAACACCCAAGGGTCAGGTGAAGTACTGGGAACCACTCCTCTCAGAGGAAGCTTTCTTGCTTAAAACAGTTAAAAAGAAGAAGTATTTTTTAAAAGCTTTTTTTTTTTTTTTTTAAAGCAAGCTGTTTAAAATGTGTGCAGACATCTGTTGTTTTTATTTCTCAAATTCAGCCAGCAATATGGGGAAACTCATTTCATTTTGTGTCTTCCCTGCTGGTGGTTTTCCATTTTTTGGGAAGCATATAATATGCTCTACTTCTTGGAAATAGCATGGTGCTAAACAGTGCTAATATATTTATTATACTACAGCATTATGAAAGATTTCTAGCATCACTACTAGCTGTTAACAGAAGATTGTGAATGCTATACACAGTTGCCATCGCTGAGGAGCTGCACAGTGAAAGAATATATACCTCTCTCCTGGGTTGTGTTCTTGTCTTTCCTGTTTGATGCTCATAAAAAAGATTATTAGGTTAAAAGGTTAACTGATATCTAAATGTAAATACTGGAATGCAATAACTAAAGTTACGCAACAATCACAGTTATAAAATAATAAAGCTAGAGCTTTTGAAAAATAAGGAATTTACACAGAAAAAAAAATTGGGGGGAGGTTCTGTTTTGGTTTTGTCATCTCATCTTGTCCCCCTCACCTG
>VXAA01002911.1:292190-382999 GCA_013399115.1 Anseranas semipalmata
TTTTTTTAAACCCCTGGAGACTTTTCGCCAAGTCCATGTCAACAGCAGCTCTTGCACACACACCTCATGGCTCCCCTGCATGTTACTCAACTTAAGGTCCTACTTAAAAAAACACCAAGAAGCAAGCAAGCAAACAAAAAATGACGACTTCAGTCTCTAAAGGGCAAGTAGTTTCTCAATGTTGCTCATGGTCAGAACTAGCTCCCTGAATTAGGCACCTCTATAAACTCCATTTAGCACCTATGCCCATGAGCAAATAGCCATCTTCAGAAATGTATACAAAGCCATAGAGCAAAACCAGAAAAATTACTTTAGAGATGTCTTAAGTAGGTACCTGGGACAGCAAACCGTGCCATCACCTGTTGGCCTGGGGAGCATCTATGCTGGTGCAATGCTATATTCAAGACTTACACTGGCAGGACTGTGCGCAGCACAGCTCTTGGTGGCCCTCGGAGGAAGTCAGCACGTGGCCACTGCAATGGCTCCGCACGTAAACATACCAACGCACTAAATGTTTCAAGCAGCAAAAAAGCTCTCGTATCACAGAGCAAACAGCTCCTTTAACAAGCTACACAACAGAATTTCTCTGCAAACATTGCAGGCTGATCCACAAAGGGAATACTTAAAATCAGACTGCACAGACCCAGTATAGTTAACTTCCTATCATTCATTGTCCTTCCAATTTGAAGGGATTTGTGTATGAATATTTTTCTCCGAAACGTAGACCAGTAGATCATACCTAGATACAGCAATTTTCCTATGATCAGCCAAGTGTATCACAGAGCTTGTTAGATATATTTA
Source organism: Anseranas semipalmata (assembly GCA_013399115.1). Lineage (NCBI taxonomy): Eukaryota > Metazoa > Chordata > Aves > Anseriformes > Anseranatidae > Anseranas > Anseranas semipalmata. The sequence goes on from VXAA01002911.1 coordinate 292,992, forward strand.
TTTTTAATAGCATTGAATTTAAACATCATTATCAGAAACTGGCAACGTTTAAGTTTCTCTCAAGTGCTTTTTACAAGTGTCATGTGCTGAGTAAGTATTTGATACTCATGATATACTGACAAGAATTAAGTTTTCAGAAGGGTCTGAATTAGGCACTCAACTCCCATTCCATTCATGGCCATACCATTACCAGGATGAGCTTCCCTTTACCTGCAAGGTGGCATCTGCTTTATTATTCACAGCTTCCATTAAAGGAAAAACCACTCAGAATAAATTCTTTGAACCGCTCAAGAAGCAAAATAAGATACCAAACAGGAGTGGGGAAAACAATAACATTAAGCAGGAATTCTTGAAGATCAGATTTCTGTTCATTTCAGCCCATCCTCACTACCAGTACTAACCAGCATCAACAGCATCAGCATAAGCTGGAAGAAGCTTTCTGGTAGATAAGTATAGCATAATGTAAACAAAGCGGATGCTTCTTCCCAACATCAATTAATTCTATGTTGACCTACTCCATAAAGGATTAAATCTACCCTGAAGTTCTCACTCACACATGTATATATAGATATATAGGTATACAAATACACACACAGAAGAGAGACCATTGAAATCCTATTTTCTATGTCATTCAGCATTCCCCTTATCCAATAAAACAATGCCAAGTCTTGAATCAATCTACAAATCTGCCAATCCTGAAGTTATACTCCAATAGGAAGCTCCACAGATTAATATATCGATATTTAAAACTGGAAAAAAATAATTACACCACCTTTACATCTGCTTCAGAGACATTAGCACTCGCACCTACTCAAATATTTTGTCTGTCTCAAGGGCATTCAGTCATGACGTGAGTTTGATTCATTGAGGGTGCTGGATATGCCAGGCGTTCTGCTCAGACTGCTTGGCTGAATGGTTTTATGTAGTTTAAGGTTAAAACAATCCATCAGAACGTCAAGCATGTTCATATGTAACAGGAAAACTGCAAATGTTTTGCAAAACTCTGCTGATTCCAATACTTGCACTGACTCAGCACGACTCCAGAAACGCCAGGAATTTAGTTATGCACATGCTATCTTGTAGCCCATCTTCAACTGTCCTATTAATAAAATACTCTTCACACATCAGTCTCGGCAAGGACAGCTCCTCTCCCCTACCATCCCGTGAATCTGTTGCCACACTTATGTTTTTCCTCTCTTCATTTGCACCACTCCAGAAGGCAGAACAAATCTGAGATCAAGCGCAACAGGAATTTACAGGAAAAACCTGTCAGATTTCAGACAGTTTTACCATAGAAAACCTGTGGTATTACGTGGTGTTTTGCAGTTTACTGTTTATGCCAGCACAGACCCCCATTAGTGCCAAGAATTCATCATTTCTGTCATAGGGTTACACAGCTCTACTAGTACGGTGATATTTAATTTCCTGAATACACAAAACCCTTGAGTGAAGCAGCTAATGTTCTGAGACTGGATACAGGCCATCTCCATAACATTATTTTACTGGTAACAGGGTTGCTGCTTGCATTCATATTAGTACTGCACAACCATACCGTTCACTCCATTAGCACAATGCAACAGTAAGTAAATGATTTCAAATGGAAGTGTCTTGGCTTCCGCTGTGTAAAATTCATTTTAAACACTGTCCAAATGTATTCTTCCTGGATGGAAAATATCACCGCCCTTGTGAAGCCAGTGAATGCTATTGATTATGTAATACCTTCTAAAAATCCTCTAAATAAGGGGGAGTGAACACAGAAAGAGGTATTGATCCATCTCCTCCAGCACCTTCATCTTAGAAAGACTGGTTACATTTCCACAGGTAATTCCAACAGAGCTTGGATTGCCTATCCCACATCAACACACTGGAAAGAAGTCCCTTGGCATGGCCAAATATAAATATTTGACCTTCATATTTTCAGGTCACACTACCCCAAATTTTCTCTTATCACTTGAGAACTAGGTATCTCAGTTTCATCAGCCTTCTGGGAAAGGGCATCAGGACAACACGTTGTACATTTATGTTGACTTGGCTTGACAGAGGAGATGCAGGGATGGATAACCTCGTTTGCCGTGTCACAGACTCAAAATCAGACCTGCAAGAACTATAGCGTAAATTAAAACACTGACACTATCCATTGAAATATTTTTGTATTGAAACATAATAAAAATGAAGGGGAGAGATGCAGTCTTTGGTCTGGGGAGAGATTGGGGTTTACGTTCATCTGTCTCATTTTTGCCTGCCGTAAACCATCATGGGATTATCATCGATTACTGTGCCACTTTATCCTGCCACCTCAGATATACGTATGTCCTGTTCCACAAAGAACTATGAACTCAGAGCAGGGAATAATTAAATAGTCTATACTGTATTTAGTTTCTTCAGAAAGATAGCAAGACTTGAGCATGTTTAATTCACTCTACAGTGCAGGATCACAAAGGAACAGATCCTCAGATCACTCAAATTTTCTAGGGTTCACCAGCTTCAGTAGAGCTGCTGCAACACCTAACCCACTGAAGATCCATCTGCTTCTCTGGGGTTTATAATAGTGGATAATCCTCTATATTCCAGAAATTATTTTACAATGGGTACAAGGCTGGATTTGACTTAATATTAGCAGTAGTCTAACTATTTTTGTAAATATTTCAGGACTTGCACATTTGTGCAACATTAGCATAAGCAGCACTCACAGAGGAAATGTTAGCAGGTTTCTCATTTTTCATGCTTTCACTGCTGTGCCAAACTACATTATGGTGACGCAGGCTTCCTTCTCAATGCTACTCTCTACCTAAATGATTCACGCACCAGAACGCGATCCATGCCTGCTTTATTCAGTACTTCCCGTGACCTTGATCTCCGAATATCCATTTTGCTGCTGGAATTTATGCAGCAGAGTTCGAAGTAAAACAAGAAAAACTGATTCGACTGAGATGCACAGTGCTTACAATCGTTCATTCTTGTCAAAAAGACCTAGGTGATTTCATAAGCCACTTCTCTCACAGAGCAGCAAGCCTTATTTTTGATGTAGCTTTTCTTCTGCAGTGGCAAACGAAACCAGTGCTAAAAACACTTCATGTTAAAAACTCCCTACTGAAAGGCATTTGTATAGATGACTGCAGTTTGGAAGCATTTTTTAAGTTGTTTGTAGCTTATACATATGGATGCTCAGTAAAACTTAGCAACACTTTCCTCCAAACACCATCTTGGATCTATTTTTTTTTTTTTTTTTTGCTACTACTTCCTTTTACTCTAGGCAGTGACCTAAAAGTATCTCAAACCCGCGCTCCTGACAAAGCATTACTGCAAACCTGTTCCCTTCTCTGTTCCTCCTTAGGGGCCACTTCAGGAAAAGATAAAAAGTGTGTTACCTCAATCAATCTTGATATATTTAAAAATAGCTGCATGATTCCAAGGCATTGATAGAGTAATTCTAGAAGTATGCATTACTATGCAGAGAACATATGACAACTGAACCCCCAGAAGATGCGGTGCTCTTCCCCTACCATATTGGCACAACTATAACAGCTTGCTCTTTGATGCAATCAAGGGACAATCCCAACTGTAAGCAGGAAGAAAAGAAACTATGTAGGATGAGATCAGAATGTCTATGAGCAAAGTGATGACCACCTACAAAAAAACTGGTTTTGCAGAATCAGGTCCTGAATCTCTACCAGGACCTGAAATCCCAGGTATTGATCCCACCACCAAAGCAAGCTGCAATCAGTAAGCATGTAGAGATAGGATATGGAAAAGTTTTTTCTGCATTTATGTCACTTTTAGAGCATTTAGGCCATTGAGGTAGGGGGGGTTCTTTGCTAAAAACAGCCAAGCAGACTTTCAGTCTTGCTTAACAAAACGTGGGAAAAAAACTACCAAAAACCCTTCTGAGGACAAAAGGGTATGAAAATAAAAAAGGCACTTCTGAAAGTTAGAAAATAGGCAGAAAGGAATTGTAGTTGAGGCTGATTCACACATCTAATCATCTTCAAACATTTGTTTAAACACTAAATTCCCTAAAGCTACTGAGCACGCAGATGATTTATGTATTAACAAGGTAATCTGTACTGGACCTTTTAATTTTCATTACACAGGGAGATGTGGCTAAAATATTGCCAAAAGGCCACAAGACAAAATTAAGACTTAGCAAAATATATTTTCTCCTTGCAAATTCATTCACCTCTTGTAATTTTAGGCATATGTCCAACACCAGAGTTATTTTTAGCTCTCTAAAAGAACTAAGGAATTCCATTGTGCAACGCACTCCATTTCTTGCAAACAGCCTCATTACTTTAAAGATCAAAAGCATCTTGCCACCATGTGATGTAACTAACTTTGATCTGATGCTGTCTACCCAGATAGACTTCAGAAGAGATAATTATTGGACTTTTTTTTTTTTAGCACTCAGACTGCAAATGTCTCGCTTATCCCTCTTCACACTACAAATACATTAACAATTAAAGGACTACATCAATATTAAAAAATGCAAGTCTTGCAACAAAACTCTGATCGGCAATTTACAGTTTGCTAAATAAACAAGCATATTAACTCTAAGGAAACAGATATCTTCATTTCTATCTAGTACAACAAAAATAAAACTATTAATTATTCTGTTTACGAGATACAATTACATGAGAAACTTCAGTACATTTGAGAGTTTCCTGCTGGTAAGGATTGATTCAACAAATAAACAGATTTGTAGCCCTGCTATATTGCTCTGGAAAGACGGATATTGGGGGATCACTGTAATCATCTGCCAAATTTTAGCCATTTAATATCATTTGAATCCTTTGAACAGTTGCTGTTATTAATACAAACATATATGAACATTTCGTTTTCAGTTGTCTGCCACAAATGAGTGACCTATTCTTGTTCTCATGTGTAGATATTGTGCCTTTTCTTTATCTGTTCTGAACTTGTAAATTCCTCAGTAACATACGCGAACAGAAACTTAACTAAAGAAAAACTTGATCAACACAGTTCATAGCAACTGCTTCTTATATTCTTATAACACAAACACAGTGAGTACAATTGCATTGTGCCATGGCAATGCAGTTTTGGCTTCCGCTTGAGATTGCAAAGAGTCAGCAGTTGTGGCATCTTTCATCCTTGTGTAGTTCTAGTTTCATTCTTAGTCCTACCTTGGCATTATGTTTCCTCCTTTTAAAGTTTTTCATCTATTTATATTCAACCTTACAGTTGTGTCATATTGCCATCACATACCTTTCAGAATGTGCATGAAAATTTATGCACCTTTAATTTCTACATGACACTTACAGAGAAAGGCATAACGTAGCTATAGCTAGATGCATTACAGGCTGAATGCAGGCAGGAATAAATTTTTCAAAAGGTATATAAAGGACCTAGGTGCAAAATTCCTATTAATTTTTATGGGAATCACACGGTCAGAAACAATCTGTGCAAGAATCAATACAACGATCATCCAGCCACACTTGCTCTTACCAAGAGATATTGCAATCTATTGTTGTGGAGAAATATTACTGTAACTTATTTCTACTTCCCAATCAACAATTAGTCACCCACTGCACTCTAGATTTGAAGTCAACATTCAGTAAGGCAAGTAAGCATGTTGCCCAAGAAGTCACCTGCCTTTTCAGTATAATTCTTTATAATGAAAACAATTTCATAATAAATTGAGCTTCTGCAATTATAAACCCACATTTTTATTTTTACCCAGTAAAACAATGTATTCCATTAATGTACCTAAAGAAACAGAACTGAACCCTCCATCATCACTAATTATTATATTTTATCACAGCTTGATAAAAGGATATTGTTGTACAAGCCCTGAATATCCCATAATCCAAATTAAGGCAGTATTCACTAATGAAAGTATTTTTATGCATAAGCTTTAAAGTCAGAATGGAAAATAAAGAGCACATTAAAATACGTTATTGTTTGACTAAGTACTAACTATGCAGTATTTTAGATCTGACTGAATAACACTGATGTATTCTGCTTGTGTTCAATGGTTTAAATGAAGGAAAAAAAATACAAAAAAGGCAGCTTTCAGATTTAAATATATTTCTTATTTCATTAGCATTTGCCACGAAGAAGGAATGTGTGATTTAAGGTATCTGAGAAAGCAGGTTCTGTCAGGAGGGCGCTCCCATAACATTTAACAATGAGAACCCTCAGAGCGTCACTGCTGAGTGAGGACTTCTATAAATTTACTCTGACTTTTGATATTGTGTTGAGAAGACTAAAATACATTGACTTTTCTTACCTTACCATATTGACAGTTGAAAATGATGTCAAAACAAAACCTGCAGTAAAAGCACTGTTTCTCTGATCCTAATAACACTGCAGAACCACACAGGAAAACAGGGCACATTTGGTGAGCAGCTACAGACCTGAATTTCACCTACTGTACTTGTCATTGTGCACAACAGTCACATGCATTTTAATGGCAGAAATAAGGCTTCAAAAAGGAGAAACAAAGGGAAGGACCATTTACAGAATACTATAGCAATTAGCATCCAACACCATAAGAAATTCAGCAACAGCAAGGCTATCGGACACAGTGGAAGGTATTCAAAGATTTACGGGACTTGGCTTCCATGGGTGTGAATATCCGATCAAAGCAGAGAAGGAATTGTACAGTTTGCAATTATTTGGAGTTCTGATAATTAAGTCATTGAGGAAAAGGCAATGATTAAAAACATTTTTGGAAAGCAAAGCAGGAGTAGTTCATGTACTCACCCATCACCGATAGTTCTGCAGAGCCACTGCTGTTCTCATTTTTGTAGGTGACTACACACGTGTACGTCCCTGAATCATCATCAGTCACGTTTGATATGAGTAAGTTGCTGCCAGCCAGTAACGAGTACTTTTTGGACCTGAAACATTGATACCATATGTCTGCAGTGTGTTAAGATGGTATCTCTATCTAGAAAAACACACATCATAAATTATTCCACAAGTAATTCTCAGCTGTGATTTTTGCTGTTCATAACTTTACACTTCCATTTTAAATACCAGCCTAATAGTATCTTGTAGCAGGTGACATTTATGATCAAATTCCACCCTCAGATTTGGTGTAGAGATTAATTATATTGGCAGGTAAAGAAACAGGTCCAGTGTCATTACTACTGAGGAGGAAAATTTCATGGCCTCCAAGTCCATCCCCCTGAACTTCAAGTATTACTCAGTGGTTTGCCTTTAATTCGCTCAAGGCAACGCAGCATTAAGATACACAACCCACGAAGGAGCAAGCTACCTGACGGGGAGCACTTCCTCTCCGCGCAGCCACGTGAAGGTGGGAGGGGGATACCCAGAGACACAGCACTCCAGAACAGCATCCTTCCCTTCCATGGCTACCACGTTGGACGGTCGCTGGAGGAAAAATTGTTGCCTGTGCAAACCTGGATCTACAAGAGCAAAAGAGGCAGCTATAAGTCAAAAACAAACAAACAAACAGAACAGACATTCTTTTTGTTGGGGAATGGGGAATATATAAAACAGCTGATCAATAATGGCCCCAGGAGACCACAGCTTTCACAGATTCTTACTGATGGGAAAAATGGAAAATCATAGTACAGACGCAAAAAGTGTATCAAATGGCAATCTTAGAGCCACTTACAGGTTGAACCAAGGGAGCAATTTCAAGGCAGAACAATACCAGCTTTCGGGAAGGTGAGAAAGGACTGTTTATAGCCTGATATTAAAGCCAGGTCTTGGAAAGCCACAGGAAAAGGCACAGTCATTGCACAAAAAGACAGATATATGTAAGGTTGCAAGTGGTACTGGATTAATGACACTATTTTGGAGTTAGAAGAGGGAAGTTCATAAATATGGTAGGTGAGTGAAGGAAAGCTTCAAGTGAAGAAAAACAGCATATGAAGATATAACTTGAAAAGTCTGAACTGAAAAGGAATTAGGAGAAAGACCAGTGCTCCAAGTCCTCCTTTGTCTTACAGAAGGTGTCCACATGGACATCCACGTGCCAGAGGCTGTCTCAGATGGCCCTAGATACCTACTTGTATGCAACTGAGCCGAGTTCAGGGCGCCTGCCTTAGGGTGAGCCAAATCTCTCCATCAGCACCTCTGACTGCCAGGAGCAGGTCACCACCGACCAGACAGCTTTCAGACACCCACACTCGGGTAATGACCTGGACCCAAGTCCCACCCATAGTGCCTGAAATACCAGCAAACAGAGCCATATGCCAAGGAAATCAGCTGGGTTTGTTTGCTTTTTAATGAGTCTGTTGCTTCTCTAAAAAATTGCTTCACTTTCTTATCACAGATGTTGAAACAAATGTCCTGGACTACAGCCATTAAACATTACTCCTTGTTTCCGACACAAACATAAAAATTACACAATATAAATGAATATTCCTACCAAAATTAACAACCACAAGATCTTCCAGAATCATCTCCAAGTAATTAGCTGGTTCTCCCATAGGAGTAGAAAGAAACTAAGTAGCTGTGTGCATTTGTTATGGATTTACAACAGCATATTTCAACTTCTTACTGTAACCAGATGGACAAGCAATTTCCAGCCATCAGAAGTACAACTGGTGCAGAAGTTAACACGCACAATTCAATAGCTTCAATCTGTGAAGACATCTTAGCTGATCACAGTGATGCCTTTGGTCTGTGAATTGCCCAGTATCTCTTGCAATACACACATACACCTTAACATATGTAGTAAAATACATGGCAGCTAACTGGCAGAAACCCAAAGCATCTTCCCAGCCCCTGCCCCAAGGATGTTTTTCCCCACAAAAGCTTACATTTAGTAATCATTTTCTCACCACTTGCTTAGCTCCCTTCCTTTCCCAACACTTACTCTCATTTAGGACAGCTCCTGCCTCCCACAGCCACCTGTGCCTGCAGCCTCAGAAGTGCCTCGCCAGCTGCTCTGCAGATAAACACCCCATTGCCTGCAGGAGGGAGGGTACCATGCTCTGCAGTCGTATTGCTTCATCATTCCCACCTCTTGCTCCATTCAAGATTCACAAATGCCTAAGCTTGCATTTGAACTTTTCTGAACTCCCTAATGATATAGCTGCTGGCTGAAAAGGCAGCATCTTCTCTCCGTCCCCCTTTCATCTGCAAATGCGGTTTAAAAGCAGATGGAAAACAAATGTGTCAGTTGTGAAGCAACATTTTGCTGCTTGATTTCTAGTTGAACGGGGAGTACAGGGTACAGCCAAAGTTAGCAGCTTAAAGCCGCACAGAGTTGAAAATGTCTGTTACATGAAGGGAAAAAAAGAAAGCATCTTCTTTCTTTCAGAAAATAGTAGGAGGAAGAGTTGTAGTTTCAAACCCATGAAGATCAGAATTTGCACATTATTCAGGCAAATTGCAAGGAAGAGCTGACCCTCCAAAGAGGTGGCAGCTGCGACCTCAGGTGTCACTAAGAACCGACTGTACTGAACAGAGCCCACAGAAATCGTGACTTTAGCCTGTCCTTATATCCACACAGGAAAGGCCACTGTCAGTTTTACTACCAGAGGAGTCTGCACGGAATAAGTGACATTTTGTGTTTAAGCATCAAGAAACAAAACCATAGATTCCATGATACAAAACGTTAGTTTCCCATTTGTATTTAGTAAGGAGTACTGATCTGCTATCACAGACTATTGAAGCTCGTGTTCTTCATATGAAGAACAGATCACAATCTCTGGCTTTGTGCCACCTTTCAAAAACACAGGTAGACTAAACCCAAAAAAGTTATCGTCAGAGCTGAGTAACTGGGACATGAAAGGAAGTGCTATCTGAAGCTACAACTACTTAACCATAGCCTCAGTTCCCATCCTGTCTCCTTGTAACAAGTATCCAAAGACATCCTTCCCTTTGGGCACGCCTTGTGGATGAAGACATCCAAAATTTCTTCTCAAAGAACTGAGAACTTGAACAATGGGATGGTGTTGATGCTAAAAGAATCATTGACCAAAAGGTCTGTGGCCCATGGGCTGCAAGCCTCGGCACTAGGAAGTTACGTTGAAGGTGGTACAATCTCCATCCACTTACGCTTAGAAGTGAGGTTAAAAAAAATAATCACTAAACATGTCCCGAGTAAACCCTACAAAAACGTGCATCAATGACACGATGGATCTTGTGGGGAAATCAGGCCTTTTTGTGAACTCGAGGAAGTAGGACACATCTAGTGCCCATGTAGCAATTTCACGATCTGGTTCAGAGTTGTCTGGTAAAACTACTGACTGTTCCAACCAGCGCAACCAGTTATTTCCAGCTCATTAAAAAGTGGTCTATCAAATGACATTTTTACATTAATTAGAGAGAAGGGAAAAATGAGTGAGATTTTAAGACTAAAGGACCATTAAATCTTCTCTTTCGTAACAGCACAGGCCATGGAATTACACCCAGCCTGAGCTCAAAAGTATATCTGAACAAAGTGCATTCTTCAAGAAGGCATCCAGTCTTGATTATAAAGGTATCAGAGTTCTTGTTATGCCCTTCTCCAGTTGATTAAGGAGCACTTAGTATATTCTCCCTGACAAGGTACTCATTCACCATAATCAAGCCCACATAATCAACCAACTATGGGCTAGCTTTACCAAATGAGAAAGTACTTCTCTGAAGCCCTGGCTCCACCGGAGTCATTGACTTCATTTCAACCACGATTCCATCTCTTATGCACAAATGTGTCATTTGTGGCCTGAACTCGCAGCTGCGATGCCCCCATCAGCAGGGACACGACAGGACACCTCTTGGTCTTTTTCAGTGCTGGTCCCTAATCAAGCAAACTGCAAAATGATACGTACTGATGTACATCTCTCTGCAAGTGGCCCTGGGAACGCCTCTGCTTGTCAGCATCACCAGTGAAGAGCAGAAGTGTCCTTCAGCATGCAACTTCCCACATGGAGTACAAAGCTGCTCTCTCCACTCCCAAAACTGCTGGTGAAGTAGTTTATTCATTTTTCCCCTCCCCAACCTGCAAAACTGCTTAGCCATATGGTGATTATTTATTTATTTATTTAAAGCCCAGAGGCTTTCTGCTGGCCTGATCCCACTCCCCAGAAATGAGCTTCCAGAAGGGGATGGTGCAGTGAGCTGCCCCCACGCTGGGGCCATACAGCCCCCTCGCTGCCTGTGCTCAGAAGTTTGAACGCCCAAAGCCAGACCCGTACCTACGCTGGCAGCAAGGGCTACATCAACCTCCCAGCCTGCAGAGAGCCTATCATGTCGCTGGCATTTAATACTGTTGATTTTAACACATTTCTATATATTAGTATTTAAGAATGAACAGATCTACCTAAAACTAATTATGAAGCAGTGAGCTGTAAGAACTTATTTTGCCCAAAACAAAGCACCACCTCTCCTTTCATGTTCAGCATTTTTCTTGAGCACACAATGTGCAGTAATGAGGTACCACTATATATACATTTTCCATGCTCATTAAATCTATGACATATAGTTGAAATTTGAAACTACAAATAGGATTTGCAAACGTGCATGTGATTTTGATTATCCCCATCACCCTGATATCTGAGCATAACACACTATTTGCAAAGAAAAAATGCACATCTCCAACAAAGCCTTGTTAGGATAAGTCATTTTATCTCCTTTTTATAGATGCTTAATGAAGTAATTGAGGTATTTTGTCATGCAACTACAGACCTATATACATTCTGCAACATGGAAAGGTCCTGAATTTTTTTTCTTCTTTATGCCAAAGGCATAGCTTCTGTTACACTATCAGCATACTTAATAGCCATTCACTGATCACTCTCAACAAAACCTCAGATTTGTGTCAATATGCACTGATAAGAGTTGAGGATGTATTTATTCTCATACCAAACTGGTCTAAAGTAAGTAGATCTCAGATGCAATTTATTCCCATCTTCTAAGAAAAACAAAGTTGCAAGGAATTCACTTGGATTCATCTCTGCAGATACAGCTTTTCAGCACACAAGGAGAAAAACACATTATATTGCAGTATTTTAGCTATGCAGTGCGTTAAAAAAAGGAAGCACTTTCATAAAAGTTGCCTGCTGTTGTACAGCATCTGACTATACAAGCTACTTTGTGCTACAACATGCATTTGTAAACGTTCAGTTGACAAAAGATTCCCATCATATCATACCCATGAAATTTTTCTGAACGTATTTGGATAATATTGTACTTGGCCAGTACAATTTTATTTTTTATTGCAGCAGTTTTTATACTGCAAATTGCAGAAGTGAGATGCCTTTAATGTGACACTGATGTGATGGAATATCTCTAAGTGCTCATAGTCACATTTCTAAATTCGATTAAATGAGATAAAGATTTATACCAACTAAAACCCAATTTTGCTCTCCGCTGTCAGTGAAGAAAGGCCAGCAAAATTCCCTGACCCGATCTCACCATCGCGCCTAGAGGCTGAACGCTTAATCCCAATGAGAAAGCAAGGGTTATGCGCGAGCAGTGTTAGAGAAATCTGTCATTACAGTGATACTGATCTCTCAATATACAGACTGCATTAAAATGTATAACCAGAATGCACTTACTACTTTGAGATTTTGCTTTTTTGCCTCCACCTCCCAACCCCCTCTCTAGCATTTTTCTGCTTCATCCCTTCTGCCCTCCCCCAGCAATGCAAACCTGGCTCAGCAGAGCTGTAGGATGTGACATGACCAAGAGCATATAAGAAATAAGGACACTGATTGTAACATTAGCACTGACACGCATCAGGGCATGAAGACATTCTTCTTACTGAAGTAACTTCAAAATACATTAACTAAAGTGCAAGGAAAAATGTGCCAAGTCACTGCTGGAACATAAGATTGTACATCAAGGGTCCTATTTGCACCTTTAACGATGACTTCTTGTGTGACAGTTTCCTCAAACATAATGAAGACAAAAATATTTACAGTCCTTTGACTTGTTCTTAGGTAAAAGCATAATATAAAATTTATTACTGTAAGGGTAGAGAGGGGACTCAGTTGTTTTGTATTTACAAGACAAAAGCAGGAAGGCTTTCTCTATCCATTAAAGTTTTAGAGGCAAAATTGAAGCAGAACAAAGAACTACTCAACTGCATTATCAGAGCTGAGACAAGAAAGAAGGGACACACACTCTTACTTTCAGCTACGCAGCAGAGCTTTGGCAGGCATTATTTTAGACCTCCATCATCCTTGAGAAGCAAAGACACAAGCAATTAAAAAGCAATGGTTTGGTCCAGGTAGTAACTGAATTCAGAGAAGAACCAAATAAGAGCTTTTAGATGTGGCCCTATGAATATAACTCAGAGATTTTAATCTGAGTCCTAGCCTATTTTGAGTTGTTAAAAAAAAAAAAAAGAAACGAAGACTAGCTTAGGCAACTTTCAGAAACAAGCTGTAGCAGTCCCAAACTGATCTGTAGCTTTTAGCTGGGAAATGGGACAATCTTTTAAATCATTTCTATGGCTGTTCTTGCAGCATTCCCCAAACATCCCACAGTATTTCTGAAGATGTGGTCACCCAGTTAGACACTACTCCACGCTGACTGCAGCAGGGAAGTGCTGCGTCTCCTGTTCTGCTGCCCATCATCTCTTGCTTTATCCCTACCTGGATCTCATCAGCCTTTCTCACAGCAGTGTTTCACCCTTGTTCTGCTGATTACTCGAGATGAACCTCTAAGATGTCTGTCATAGGAAAGCATTTGCTCCAGCCCCTAGTCTCCTGATAGGGACTACAGGACTAGTCACAGTGAAGTACTCCTTTTCTAAATTCTTCCCCATTTTTAACCTCTGCATGGTGATCCGCTTTCTTCACTAGATATGTACACATGCCTTCAATAGCACTTTTCATTTCTTACCACTCTTGAACAGAATTGTTATACAGTATATTAGAGACTATAGGATAAAGAATATATCTCTGGCTCTTAGTGAGGACTTCCGGTAGAAAAATCTGCTCAGTAATCATTTATATTTTAAACTTAATGGCTACAAACCTGATTTATCATATAGATGCCCTACTGATGTTCAATTTGATTTCTTAGAGAAGAGGCATAGCAGAAATCCTCCTAGAAATCTGCTGTAACAGTACCATCAACAGAAAATGATGTTGACATCATCGGTTTTCATACACTGATATTGACTGATTTTAATTGCATCAACCATTCTGTTTCATGTCTCAGAGATGCCAGGCTGATGGTCCATCAGTCACTCAATGGTTTGTTTGTTTTTAGTATCACTAACTCCCTTAGTTTTCTCCTAGACCTCAGGAAACTTCAGTATTCAAAATTTATGGTCAGCAATTAACGGTCCAGAGAATCTCTCTGCTCCACCAGGAGCTACTTTTTATCTGGATACAATGACATGAGGATGTCTGAGGTACAAGCTTTATAAGTCCCTCAAGATAATACTGGAATAAAAAACAACTTTTTCTACTCTTTAATATAATAAATATTTTTAAATAACCAATGCCCTAAGTACAAACATTTTTCCAAAATTGGCTTGGAAATTTTTTTTTTTTTAAACTTTTCTGCCTCGCAGGCAGAAGTATTGAAACAAGTTCTACCACTTCCATCTGTTCACAATAAACTCATAACAATATTGTTTTAGTCATATTTGAAAAACATTTGTACCCTGAGCTTTACTAATTCTTGATATCTTCCATATCTTCAATTCCTTCAACTCTCCACAAATGCTATTTTTCAGTTCGTAATTATTGTTACCAGATTATTTGCTCCAATGTTTAAATGTTTCTACCTTCTTTGTAGTGACACTGCTGTGGGTAGGAAAACAGTTTTAATCAAGACTGCCTGTTCTCTCAATGCGTTATAGTAAAATCCTGAGTAAACATATTAAATATACCTGCAATAACTATACAAATTATTCCACTTGAATTCTCTCTGGCTGCTAATGTAACTCCTGCACAGGGGAACTATCTTCTGGTTTAAGAGAGAGCTTTACAAAAAAAAAACAGTGGCTATTAAAGAGCTGTGGATGTTTTACTGGCAGATTGGGCTAATGGCCAGAGAAGAAAGCAATGTGTTCCATGCAATTAAATAAAACAAGCTAGAAGTTCGTAAAAAGGCAAAACTCTTAAGTTGTCTCCAAACCTATAACCCATTACCTCTGATATTCAGGATAAGAGTCAGTCACTAACAGTTTATTAGTATTAATCTATTTTCCATATTAAAAATTCTAGTGCCTCTGTTTAGTATAAAATAAATCTCAGAGCAGGAATACAAAGGCTGTTCCAACACTACAGAATTCCCCTTCTGTTTGGGATCCTCTGTTGACTGCATTTTGAGAGCAGAATTCATAAATCCAGTGAACTACCTTGTTCTTGTCTGTATACCAAATTTGCAAGCCAACCTGTGGCCCAGTAGTTGGCAGCATCAGCATCCTCGATCTAGCTTAATTTCATGAAGCTAATTGTATACCAGGAATCTTCCAATAACAGCTTACGCTTTCAAATACATTCAGAAATATATTACACAATATTCTTCATACCCTTGTTCTGATCTAAATTCGTGCTCCAAACATCACAAGTACTAAAACCAATCCAACTTAGAGCAATCGCTGAAATCTGTGTTTTTAGTAAATAAAATCACTAATCTGGCAGCTAGCCAGGGAGTGCTGAGCAGACCACAGTTCTTTAGATATTAGTTCCTGTTCTTGTGACTGCACTGATCTCGAGATCAGCTCCCCCCCTAAGAGGGGGCACTGACTGCAAATGTCTCAGTCTGCCTGCTCATTTTTTCTTCCAACTAGGCAACTTACTATACATGGGAAATTTGAAATTTGTATGCATTTGTTTGTACAATATAAGCTCTTATTATAGAACATTCACATATTTTAATTACAAATTATACGCTTTCAAGTTAATGGTTTAACCTTTTCAGAACACTGCCTTGTTATATAACAGACTAGTTAAGCACTGGTCAGGTTTATTTAGGGAAGAGGGACGAAATAACTCATTCCCTAGGATTATTAATGTTTGAAATTTAACTTTTTTTTTTTAGTAAAGGTCAGAAGATAGCTAGCTTATGAAATGACCTCAGCAATGCAATAATATGGGCAGAAGTAGGGATAACTCAGATACAGAAAGATATTACACAGATCTTTTATAAATCGGAGGTTGTCTTTTAGGAATACACACGGAAAGATGACAGCATATGCGCCTGCGTGGTGTGAATACTCTTCGCACTGCCGCCTTGTTTTCAAACTTGACTTTAACAGATGACATCTTAGGAGGATGCGCTTACCAAGAAAGACAATATTTTTCCCCCAAATCTATCCAATTACTATTACTAACAAAAAAAGCAGAGTAATTACACTAGTACCAAGCAAGATGGCATGGTCTGTGACATGGCAAACCACATCCAGATGCGATACGGATGTTCTTAGCATCCAAAGGGTTCTCTCCCAGTAAGAGGAGAATGAAACCTTTATCAGCCGCTATGCCAATTCAGCAGCACAAGTGATGCCTGTGCCTGGTCCACTGATCCGGATGTGGCATTTGATCCATTTGTTGCTTGGTTTGAAAGGCGGCAGGAGAAGCAACTCCCAGCATCCAGCCTGACCAACTGCTGAGTACACACCATCAGATTTTACCAAGCAATTCCTGCTTAGAACCCTATCACACGAGCAAACTACAAACTTTCTTGAAACAAATCCAACCTTGATTTAAATGCAATTGATGGGAAATCCATCACATACTTGGACAAAACCAGTAGTAGCCATTAGAATTAAGCGTTTGACTTTTTTATGCTTGCAAGAATATAGTTGCAGGTTTCCAGTCATTAGGTTTTTATATGGTTTATAAAAAAATTGCAGATTAAAGAGCTTTTCCTCCCCAAGTATGTACTTACAGACTGCAACAACAGCAATTCTATAAAGAGGTCCGGGACAAAATTGCATGCTCGAGTTTAACCAGACCTTCCTCAAAATTAAATGCAAGCTCAAACCTCCTATCAAACAATGGAATTTAGCACATCCCGCTCCTTCCCTTTCCCACACAGACATTTACTAAACAGGATGTCTTCAGACAAGAAGCCTTCTGCGTGTGACTATTCAAAATTAAGCTAAGATAGTGGTAACTGCAAAGCCCTGTCAGTATCATGTTATGCTCTATTTAAGTCTAATTCCTTTTCTTCTTAAAAGTGGAGTAGCTTAAGCATCAAAGCAACCCTGAGCTCATGAGGCAGTTCCTGTTGTGTGCTGTTACTTACACATGACCACCAACCTCGCCTTCCCAATTCTGTCTCACAGCCTCACAGGATCCATTTCAATTCGGTCCTCGTTGCTGCTCTATCCTTCCCTCCTCGGAAGTGCAACAGTGAGGAAGGAGCCGAGTCACACTACACCAAACTCAATTTGCATTAAATATGAAGGAATTACATGATATTGTTTGTTATCTTGCACTGCAGCTCAACAGACAAGCTCAGCGAGAAGGAACGTCCACAGCAGACAATAGTACAGTGGCAGATTACTTTGATGGCTGATGATAAATGCAGGATTATTTATAAATAGAGAATGAATGGCTTTCAGGCACCAAACTACTCAACTTTTCCTTTTCATGTCATTTGTATTTCTGAAGTGTACAGAACTCCCAAAGAAACTTGCTAATTAATTTACAGAAGCAATGAATTTAGCTATGAATTAATTCCTTAGTACTGCTTTGTATAAGATCTTTTGCCTTTTTTGTACAGTAGTATTATTCCCTCTAAATTAATTAGGTAAGCATATGTAGTTATTTGAATATGTGCTTCCTCATTCTTCCAGTACTTGCTGAAACTTTTCACTTGGGACTAAGTTTCTGGATCCCAAAGAAAAGAACACTTCTATAAGAAAGGTGAAAATACGTGCATTTGAAATGAACTTTCTGCAAAAAGCTTCAGATGCTACTCCTAGGTTTTATCTATCACTCATAGTTTTAAGACACTAAATCTTCGAGAGTTTTGCTTACATTTGTCCTGCAATTTTTATGAGTTCTTCAAAGTATGTTCTCATATGACCTGTGTACTTCTAAAGGCATGTGGTTTCTGATGGGAGAACTTAGCTACGCTGAAGCTGTTTGTAAAAGGTGTTTATTGACATGCTGGGGGGAGAATGTGCCCCTTCCAGAGCCTCTCCAGGCAGATTCTGCTGCAGAATCAAACTGTACATAGGTCAGAATTTGTAAGTGCTCATTAGAAACTGTTCCTGCAGATGCAGAACTGGCCGCAAAGGACTATCTACACAGGTCAGAGCCTGGAGGTGTGTTGTATGTAGCTGAAATAACCATTACCGATGGGTTATGCATGTGCTGGGTTGGCACAGAGGACCGAGGACAGCTGGGTTACACATGCTCCGCACAGTGAGCTGAGGAGTTTCACCCAACCCAACCAAGGGCATCAGTGCAAAGACCTGTGCAACAGATTCCCAGCACCATGCAGACAGAGCAGCCATCCTGTTCAAATCATTTGGTTCTCCAAACCAGTATTACCTTGTGCTAAGATCCCAGTGTGACCATTCCTATCTGTGGGTACCCATTCTTTTTATTTTGTCCCCATGCTGTTGAGGGGGAGAGAGAGAGTGGCCAGGTGGGACTCCAGCAGCCAGCCAAGGCCAACCCACCACAACCATACAGGAAACATCACAAAATATCACCTCCTACCGCCCTCGGGGCTTAAGACAGACAGACATCAGGTCAGATGAATGCAGAGCTATATCCACGCGTCTAGGAAATACAGAAAGCTAAAGAAGGTATTTTAATTTTGGTAGCCTTATATAGAAGGATCTAAGTGCATCTTATGATCCAGTCATCGAATGGTGAAATTGATGAAAACAGCTGAAGTCTTTTAGCAATCAAGGTAAAAACTTCCTGCCCAGTGCCTTGTCTTGCCTCCTAGACAATTTAATGTACCTACAAGCTACTTCTCTTCGGTAACGGAGGCGGAAAGCTTATTGTTCTTTAGGTTTACAAGGGGACAGAAACTACAGGCTTGAGTCAGGTAAGGTGAATTTTATTTTATTTTGTCCAGGAAACCAGTAATCCCTTCATCTGAACATTTTGTTTTGCTAACCTGTATCACACTGGATGAAAAATGTTTCTACCAAGAGGAGGTACAGATATTTCCAGACCCACCATAATGTCAAATCAAATACTTGTGCCACAGGCACTTCAACTGAAGAGCAAAGACTGCATTCATGTTTATCCCTCATTCTTTTCTCTTACATTTGGTTTGGAATGTGTAAAGAGGATTATAAATTATTTGCCAGGATTGTAGCTAGTTTTGCCACAAATCCTTACAGAGATGCTGGGTTTTCACAGCATCTCTTATCTCTGTGATCTTGTGATCATAATCGCAACCACTATCTGTGGAGAAGCATTTTAAAAATACAGTTGTGATATACTACCCTAAACTTTTTTCTTTTGTTGCCTATCCCTTTGAAAGTTTGTTGTTGTTTTGCACTAACCAGGGGAAAAAGACTGCCTTCACTAATTACAGAAGGAGAGCTGCAACTGAAGATAGATTTCTGCCAATAAGTGAAAACAGGAGAGGCAGAATTAGCAGCAAAGTATGAGAGAGCTCTGAACCATCAAAGCTGCACATGAGAACAAAACTCCCAAGAGGCTCAATAAGATCTGAATTTTTGTTTCAGGAACACCACTCATTTCTTATAAGAGCTGCCGTCTGTTCACATTATCCTGAAATGCGGCCTTGTGCTGCTCGCCCTAAGCCAAAGTCTGACGGACTCCACTAGTTCCTTGTTATATATTTTCCTCATTATTTGCTCCAATGTTTTCCTGGTATAAAATTCAAACGTGCTGGGGAGAAACAAATGAATTTGAATCCTCCCCTTTTCCCCCACGGACAGCATGAAAGGTTATTTAGCCTCTCAGAATGTTAACAACCAGAGCTGCAAAATGGAAGAAGCACCAATCCATCCACAAATGATCAGAAATATGGCAAAATGGATGGCAAAATAATACTCTGAAGCTGAGGAAGCTGAGAGAAGTCTTCCAGGTCTGTGTAAAATACAAAGTTTTGTGACAGTCTTAATTTCAGTCAAGACAACCGAAAAAAATTTTCCTGCCTGTGAATCTTAAATTACCATTAATGACTGCAGCAGCAGGAATGCCTTAGTGCTGCCCAACACGTAAGGAACAGTACATGGCTCTAGGGCTCATGGTGATCCTGGAAGCCCCAGAAACAGCTGCCCAGAAACAGTAGACAAACATTTGTCTAATGGGTACAGCCCATTAGACAAATCAACAAATAGGGACAATTCCATGATACAGAGGTCAGGCTCAAACTCTGGACCCCAGAAAGATAGGAGAAAACTTGCAGGGAACTCCAGGTGAAGCAGTCTTCCCCTTTTGCCAGTTGTTACTTTGCCTTACAGCTCCAAAAACAATCAGTAGCTACTACTGTAGCAGAAAGTGAGGATGTGGGTTTGGGCTTTCAATCCTAGGTTTACAGGATCCCAGAGCTAATAAAACACTCCCAGAATGGAGAATGAACTCATCAAGCTTTGCACGTGTTTGTACAGGGACACTTCCACAGGGCTGATCCTGGCCTTCCTGATTTCTATAACATTCGAACTTCATCTCAGAAGTCTGAGAATCCTGCCCCGCTACCTTTCGCTTACTGAGAAATCATGCAAACCAGTGACATTTGTTCAGGAAAAGCATCTCAAAGAATTTCTAAAAATGCAGCATTCCTGTCCCGTTTCATTAGTGGTTACAGTTAGGTAGATCTGGAAAGGAAGGAGATTTTGAAGGAATACCTTCTTCAGAGCACTCTTTTGATGCTCAGTTCTTGATGAAATACTGCAGTGGTAACCATCTTACTTAACTGATGAATTTATTAGATGGGACAGCAAGACGCTTATCTGGCTGAGTTTAGAACACTGGCTGTCACAGTAAACTGTGCCAGATCCCAAACTGCAGTCTGGGAAGCTTGGCAGATCACATCAGGCACTGAAGTATCCAAGTAACCTAACTTTGACTAGGTAAATTTGGCAGCCAGTCCCAACAGATTGCCTTTCTCGTCAATGGAGTGAGAGCTCTTCCAGTGAGTGCCCTGGAACAATAATTTGGGTATTCTGCCCACTGTGGGATAGGAATTACTTGTCTCTCTCCACTGACCATATAAAAAGACCAGCTTCACACACATCTAAATAAGGTACTTGAGGTTTGGCAACATGAATACTTCCCTATAGTGTCAACTCCTCACCTTTGCATCCAGCTGCTTCTAAAGGCCTCCAGGCTCTTCCATGGGAAGGAGAACATGGAAGCTTGTAGAAGTAACCAGAAAGAAAGCAGGATAAATCAGCCCAGCTGCCCCAGGAGTGACTGTAGTTTCAGAGAACCAAAGGACACAACCAGACAAGAGAAAAAAAGTGATGTAAAAGTGTTCAGGTCTTACCTGCCAACACTCTGACTTCTGCATCATTCCCAGTTCTTGAACTGGCGGGGTTTTTTGCCAGGCACCTGTAGATCCCACTGTCCCCAGGCTGAATCCTGCTGATCTGTAACGCTCCAGAGGGCAAGACAGCCACCCGCGCATCCGCTGGGCTCAGGAACAAGTCCTCCTGGTTTCGCTGCCAGTGCACCACGGGCATGGGCTCCCCAACAACTTCGCACTTGAGCAGAATCGTGTCTCCTGCAAAAGCCGTGACGGATTCGGTCTGGGAAAGAAACCGCAGTGGTCCTGCAAACACAAGTGAAAGAAGCAATTATACAGCTGCTGAAAATAGAAGTTGCACGCTGTTTCCATGCCAATTGGGATTCTGTTAACATTCCGGACTTAAAAATAAAAAAATAAAAGAATTATGTGATATTCTGAAAACTACTTGGAGATTGCTATAATGGCTGGGTGACTAACACTTCCCTTTGTAAATTACACTCATTAACAGCAAAGAAAAGATGCATTAAAGAGTAACAAATTGCACCTGTTACTTACAAACCCACTCAGGTGCAACTTTAGCAAAGTACAGACACTGTCATGCAATGCAAACTACTCAGAACAGAATGACATTCAAAGGAAAGCACGACTGAACCTACATAAGGTTACAAAAATGTTGCAGTCTCATCTTTCCGTATTTCTCCTTCTCCATGCCCTTCCCTCCAAAGAAAAGGAAAAATGCTCTAAAAGCCTCTTTTGAAGAAATTATTAAGGTCACAAATACATCAAAAAGGGAATGACCTGTGTCTGCTTTTCCAAGAAACTTTTTTCTCTTAATGGCAAGAAAGCAGAGTTAGAAGCTTTAATCGGATAACTCCCAAACACCCCAGCCCCAATCCATGCAAAAACATGACGGCCACGTCCTTCACACGCTGCAGAAGAAAAACCACAAGAACAGGACCCAGACTGCAAGACTCAAAGTGCAAGTCAGAGGCAACACCAAGATCGCGGGCTTGGTTAACCGGGCCTTACCAGCAGTCAGTCTGGCCAGGCACAGGCACCTGCCTGGAGCGAGGCCACGCTTACAGGCGCTGCTGTTTGAACTCAGCCTAGTAAATGCAGTCCCTCAGGGAAGCATGCACGAACATGCACCAAGTGTTTGAAGGAGCGGAAGACTTAAGACACTAAAAGCAACCAAAAAGTACATAGGAAAGAAGCGTCTATTAGATTATGTCAGCCAGTACAGTGAAGGCTTTCAAAAAGCATTTGTCTGAAAACGCTATTAAGAAACTAAGGAAGCAAAGAACAAAGCCCCTGAATTTCCAGACATTAAATCGACACTCAAACTTTCAGCAAAAGCCTTATACTAGGGAATAACAGTGTAATGAAAAAAGTGGGAGCCTGATTTCATTTCCTGGTGTGACACTGGCCACCCATCTTATCTCAGTTCTCCGCAGACACATCGCTCCCATCTCCCAGAGCATCGGCAAGGCCGAGATGTCTCAGCGTGGGTGAAGCACTCGCACGAGCAGAAGCAGAGGAGCTCTCTAGGAAGACAAACTGGCTCAGGAAAGGCTTCCTCACGGTACTTCTACCCGTGACAAGGAGCCTATATGACTTCACTACTGCGTGGGCAGTGGTATTTCCAACGCGCCGCATTTGTTCATAGGGATAACTGTTGTCAAGTGCTGTGTTCTGGGTGAAGAAAAGGCAGACGGAGCCGGGCTTGGCAATCCTGGCACTCCCAGCCCCATCCATGCAAGCTCCGCCACCCACGGCACCCTCGCACACGCTCCCGTTACAGCCCCCCAGCAAAGAAACCCATGCAGTAACCCCAACAGCTTCGTTTTCAGGCAAGGATAAGAACAGCATTAGTTCTAGCACAGGCAGACCCACTCCTCGCATGGACTGGTGGCACACGTTTATTCCTCTCCAGCACCGCTCCCAGCAGTGCCGAACCTCCACGCCCCTGCACGCAGCCCAGTCACGCTTTGCCCCGTCTGCACCATCTCCTGTTCTGCAGGTGTCACAACATCTTTCTTAAAGTTTAAAAAAAATCATAAAATCTATGCATAACAGATCAGGATGTCACCTAAACCTTTTTGCTGTGTCTCAATGAAAATCACCAGCCACCTTTGTCCATGGTTATGTTCAAGACTCACTCATCTCTTTGCAGGACCACAATATACAAGACCTTAAAACCACCGCTGGGCCTTTACAGCTCTCCTGGCTTATACCGATTCATTCTGAAGACGGTTTTTGAAGCTACACAGATGTTTGGGTTATTGGGAGCTGGCTCCAGGGAACAGACCAGCAAATCCTGTCTGAGAAAGTCACTTTCTGAGGCAGACTCTGGAATTAAGCATCACAGATTCATGGTGATGCTTCGCTTTGTAGCCAAAGGGTCGCAGATGCACCTCACTGCATTACACCCAAACCTACTTAAGAAACCTAATTGAAAGCAGTACCCAACTCTGATTTACCACGCAATCTGGTTGGCAGCTTATCAGGATCCCCATCTTTCCTTACAGAAGACCCAATTATTAAGCAATTAAAGTTCATTTAATAAAAAGGCTTATCATTCGGGGGACAGACCTCGGGCTCTGGAACATGTTTAGCTATTAAATATTCAGCAATTTAATAGCACTCAGCACAATCCCCCAGAGAAGAACTGCTTTAAATGCTTTGTTTGTTTCAAATTAAAGTCTGCAAGGTTACTTAACATCAAGACAAGACCTTTTTTCACTTTCAATTCACACAATAGCTGAAGGGCAGGAAACCAAGGTAATGAAAAAGAGTGATTTCCTTCTGCTTGCTTCAGAAAATGGGAAAGAGAAAAAGCATGGGTGAGTGAATCTAGAAATGTAAATATTTTAGAAACCGCTAATTTTCTTCCACAGGCTGATTTCCAAAAAAGGTGCTATACTTCAGTTACTCTATATACTTTTCCATTTGCTAGTTCCAATTTACAATTCTAAAAAGCTTTGCACAGAATAATGTTCAGCAGAAGCATCAAAAGAGGGTGTAGACACTTCACTAAATAACCTAAGTGCAAACATGGTCTTCTGGTTTGTTTGCAGAAGCATAAGCTAAATAAGTGGGTTCCCTTTCATATGCAACTGGAAGCAGTATAACCCAAACTGATGAAGAGCTGGACACTCAGACTTCCAATTTAGAAAAAATCCATCTGGGGAAAAAAAAAAATCAAATTTCCAATATGCATTTAGCAACACTTTGTAAAAGTATTGCCCATCAGGGAACTCCTGCAGCACAATACCAGACTGCCACTCCTAGTGCCGGCTGTCAGCCTAACGAGGATTCAAACGGAAGGATTTTAATATTACAATAAAATGAATGTTAATAAGATATTTTATACCTTTGCATTTTTTATATATAAAATTTGGGCAGTTAATGTTTGTATAGCTGGAAGTTAAACCAATTCACCACAAAGGGCACCTCGGTGCAAAGCAAAGGAGAGAAGGTGCCTGCTGTCCGGCAGAAGCCGAGGATGGGCACCTGCCTGGGGTTTACCGAGCACACAAGGCCAGAAGTTGACGCACCAAGTAATTACAGGCCTGTTTACTATTACCTGTTCCCAACAGAGGGGAATTTCATATGCTCCTCGGACTTGCTTCTGACCTTGGAAATACTTCATCCTGGTAAGATCCCAACACTTAACCACCAGTTGGGGCTGTCTTAGCGAGTAGATGCTAATCTGCTCTACAGCCCCAGCCACTCTTTCCTCCAGCCATTAGCATGGTATAGCATGGATGATCTTTTCATATTAGCACTCAATTGTCATCAAATTCACATATGCAAGCTAAAAATATATAAACACCATTAATGTATGTGCATTTGTCCTTTTTGCCTAAATTAGACAGCTCATCTCCCAAGGCTTCCGATATACCCAGTGCAGAGAGCAAGGCTTTCCTCTAGACAGGCAGGCAGAGGAATCCCCCTTGCATTAACCTGTTTGGGAAACAAGGGGATTACCTACACCAGGGTGTAGGCAAAAACAGGGGGATTACCTACACCAGGTGACTATATGTTGGTTGGGCAGCCAGTGGGGATTACCTAAATTAGGTGACTACATTAGTTGTACGAATACCCAGATGGGATTAATTAAGAGCTCATGGCCACTACAAACAAGGCAGGAGATTTTTTTTTAATGCAAACCACAGTCAGAATGCTGACTATGCAGAGCATATTTAGATCCTGTCAAACTTCGCCCTGGAACACAAAGCACTGCAGGTCAGACTGCAACGCACAGTCTGGTATGTCGCATGCCATACAAACACGCCATGAAATGGGGAATACGCAGCTCTATAACTTTAGGCAAAGCTGGCTAAACAACACAGGACGCACAGCTGAGCTGAGGTCCGGACCTAGAACGTACTTCTGTAGACACAATACAAGACATTTATTTTAAACTCAAAATCAGCTTTACATTTTTCCCTGAGGTATGCTAGAGAGGTGCATTCCATTTATAATTTCCTGTCCTCTTGTGTACACCCACATCTCCTCCATCACGCCTGAGCTGCAGGCTGATGCTGGAGCAGCCCCTTTCCTGTTCCGTTGCCCAGTATCGACCACCGCTAAGCGTTTAGTCCTTAGACACACTTAGATGTGTGTACGCCTAATTTCTATTGTACTGTCAAAATTCATGTATAGCACAAAATAACTTCAGCTAATTTTAAGGTAACAAATGCAATTAATTTACTCAGTACCATTACTTCAAAGCTAGACATATTTCAGCTATTTGGAGTGCAGCAAAATTGTTAAATCAAAGTGAATATGTCTCAGTGAATGTAACGTCAATGTCTGGAAAATGCATTTTGATTGTGATTTATGACATGAATGTATGATTGCCTGGATTTCTCATGACCGTGGAGACTCACTTTAGCAAACCTAACTAGAAGTTAACATGGCAGTTTGAAAGTAGATGAATTATAGGTAATGACAGTATAGACAAAAGGGTCAGCACCATATATCAACTGATAAAACTGTTCCATCAAAAAATATTTAAAAGACATAGCCACTAAAGTGGTAAGTAACTAAGAAGGATCAGAGAAGCAGAACAACACAGCATCCTTGGAGATAAACTTATACAACACTAATTTGCCCACCATCCCCATGACAGCTGTTATCTCTGCAGCAACCCAGGGGCAACCCGCTCACAAGGGCCGTCGCAGCCCGGGGAGATGCCCTGACACCGCTGTCCGTGCCGCCGAGCATCCAGCGGCCACAGCCAAACAGAGAAGAGACTGAAGTTTGCTTTAAGAAGTCAGATTTCAGCAAGGATGACTCTGGGCTACGGCCCTGTCTGCAGGAGATAAGGATCAACATGGGCTTGGCATTAAAATTGTGTATTGAGATCCAAGTAATTACTTACGTAGCACAGCGGCAGGCAGGTCCAGATAGCTCTGGATTAAATGAAGTACAGCTAGTTCCACAGCTAGGTACACAATTATTGTATGTATTTCTCATAGCCAATGCATCACAGTCTCTAATTTTTCTTCTTAAATAAACAAGAGATAATATTTCAATTTCACAGACGAGGAGCTGAGTCTCTAAGATACAGGTTAAAATACTGGAAGGCAGCAAAGCCACAGAAACTGGCAACCCACTTACAAAATGGCCGGCTTCTAACTGAAGCAAGTTCCTCAGGCTTTTTAGCCACTTTCCAAAGTGCTACAGTCACCGACTTCCTTGAGGTCACAGGAAAAGTGCAAGGTAAGCAGAGGTTCGTACCAGAGTTTCCCAAGCTCTCCTGTAAATATTAGTGTCTCTTTCTACGAAATGGCGTGGTAGTTTCTTTTGGGGCTACCACAAAGATCCTGAAGTATGGTTCAGGGACAGCCATAGAAGGAGCAGAAGGGGTAGGCTCGTGCCGAGTTCTCATTTTTTCATTTGAAAGGACAGGAAAACCGTCATCAGGGAACAAGTTCAATGTGCAATTCAAGCCTGGGAGCTCTACTGAAAAGGGGTTGAAAAAGTATGTTTTGCAAACAGAACTTAGGGACCATGATACACCTTAAACAAAATAATAAAGGAAGAGTTTAAACAGACACTGTTATGCTTAATATTCATTGAACAAGCATCAAAAAAATATCTACTTAACATGCTCTTAGCACGTGTCTCATTGATTTTGGTTTGTAGAGTGACTCATCCCACTTTGTGCCAGGGAGTGGGAAGCAACTTAGATGTTTCCAGTCAGACTCAACCCAAAATCCAAGCCAAGCAAAGCATTTGGCCTCATTTCAAAGGAACCAAACTGTGATAGCTTTTTTAGCCTGCACATTTAAGAGTGAAACAGTTATTTCTGCAACTTGTATTTAGCATTCAATTATCATACTGGAAAAAGCATCTCAACATTCTTGCTGTAAAGTCCTCTACTCTTTAGACAGCCCTCAGAAATCTACTGAGGAGACTGAACTGGGCACTTCGCTCCGCAGCCCTCTTGGGAGCAGGATAATTTAGTTGATCTCTGATAGTAGCACAGCTCTGGAAGGAATTTCTGCAAGGGGTCAACTTATAACAAAGTCAAAGAAACAAGGCAGAGGTTTTATGGTTGACTTTAAGAGCAGGAGTGATATGCATATATATAGAAAACTATAAATTACATAGTTACATAAGAATGTAATAATTTAATAATACTATATATATATATATATATATAACCATATAACATAGTTGTAAGAGAATTTAGGGGAGAGTTTAGACTCAAACACCTAAGCTGTGTTGCAACCCTGATGCTATTTAGCCATGGATCTCCTGGCACCCTCCCTTTGATGAGGTTTTAATCCCGATAGTTTAGTGTTATATCAGGTTCCCAATAGTGCCAGGAGAGCCTCCATGTCTCCTCTTAAGCCACATGGAGAGAAAGGTCAGAAAGCATCTATTCCTCCATCAGCCCTACCCTCACATGGATACATTCACGTGCTGATGAACTCCATGTAGATGAGAGAAACCATAAATCACATACAGACATTCCGAAAGGCCCATGAGCAAAAGAAGAAAACTTCCAGTATGGAGGCACATCAGAGGTCTCCTCCACACAGCACTTTTCTCCTGGAGTAGTCCATTACAAATATTACAGCGCCAGTTCTTGGCAGCAGTCTAATTCCACCAAGAAGGGCTAGCTGAAGGAAGAGGGAGCCAGGATCTGCCCTCTGATGCCTCTTACCTATCACAGAAAATAAATGAACTTATTATTCTGAAAAAGACTTTTCCCTAACCTGTGTTACTGATGTCAGATCAGATTATCAAAACTGCAAGAATTTTAAAATCTAATTTACTTGTCACCTTTTACGCGGATTGCTTGCTGGCTTCGCTCAGCATAACGCATGGAAACAATCTATTTTTTCCATCCACATATTTATGCTGCAGGGGGTTTTCATCAAGGATTCAATGCCTTTATGGTCGGTTCTACTTAGGCTTTGCAGGTCTGTCTTTCAGTTCAAAGCACTAGAACAAATCTGTTGTGTCTGAATGCCCCACATGCGCAGCATATATTCAGAACAACAAAAATTTCAATTTTAACTGAATCATTCAAGTACAACCCTCAGTATTGCTTTTCTCTTCATTCTACAGATTTGTCAGCATTTCAGAGTTCTTGAGAGCAAAACTCGTCATTCTTCAAGATCACTGCTCAAAACTATGACCTTCTCATAGCCAAAGGCAAAACACGGACCTCTAGAGCTGCACACCTATAGCTCTTTAAGGCACCTCACCAGTCAGTGGGTTGAATCCGATTCCTCTCAAGAATTTCTATAAAACAGCCACAGCTTTCAGCTTAAGACTATTTGCTGATATCTCAAAGAGATGGTGGGGAAAACCACAGTAGATATTCAAAGCAGCAAAGCTGCTCGTATTTATTAACAAGTTGCCATGATAGACAATCTCTGGGAGCATAACTCCCTGTCATTCACAGCAGTAAAACACACCTTTGTGGGCAAAAGAAATACCACCCTAAATTTTTATCCTCCCCCGACAAGCCCACGTACTGCTCTGCCCCGTTAACGCAGGAATCGGGGGGTGTAAATCTGTTCATCTTCCTGTCGGGTGTCCTTGCCAGCACTCGTGGCGTGCCGCCAGGCAGCGGAGCAGGCTTCCAGCCAATCGCCAATGAAATCATCAAATTTGCTCCTCAAACAGGAAATAGGCAAGAAGAAAATAGGTCTTTTTATTGCTGAAGAATCTAAAAAGGGTCATATTTCAAAATCTCTAATTAAAACAATAAAAAAGGAGGCTCTCGGTTGTGCGCCATGCTCAGGGAGTTCGCTGGTGTTAGCATCATTTGGGCCATTTAAAAGCCAGTACTGGGAGCAGGGGCTTCGCGTTCATAAAGCACCGCAGAAGCATAAAGCAGCCCTGAGTGGACCAGCAATCCCTTGATGTAACAGTCTATAAGTGTAACATGATATTTTTGTGCCTTGCCTCTCTTAAAAGACTTAGCTCCAGAATCACCTTGAAAAGACCTTCAGAGTAATTAAATTCATTTGGATTATCTATCACTTCGTTTCCCAGACCTGCATCACCCCACACTTAGCAGGGAAACGTTCAGTCCCACGGCTTACGTTGCCTGGAAGACTTTGAGGAGTCCTTACGAAAACCCCCAGTTACACCTTCCCGTAAGCGAACGGAGGCTTCAGTGGGACAGAGCCAGCACAGCTCCGGAGAACCGAAGAGCGAGCAGTGTGGCCACCCTGCCCCTGGGCAGCAGGGCTTGTCCCCGGGCTATGCCTGTCACGCTGAGATCGGCGGTGCCGCCTGTAAGACCTCCACGAACCTCTCCTCGCACCAACCCTATCCATAGCAGCTTCTGAATGCAGCTGTCTTCTCTGAGCTGCAGCTTCAGGAGATCTCAGACACCTGATGCGACATGAGCTGTGGTTTACTCTTCAATGGTAGCAGCAAATGTTTCTGACATGACAGACCAGTTCTGACACATCAAAGGTCAAGCCATTCAGAGAGACTGAGAGAGGACTGCTACCAGGAATAACAGATGCTGCCCAGACAGCAAAGAAAATGTTTACGCATGTTCCCTTCTCTCCCCTAATTCAGCTCAGGGACTTATCCTTCTACTGTGTTTTGAGAAAAAAAAAAAAACAGAACATATATAAGTTACTACTATGCACCTTGCAGCAAAAACCTTCTTCTCTGTTCCCCCCTCCCTCCACTGACTATCCACAGACGATCAAATCAAGTTCAATGCCTCAGCCCTCTAGTTTAACAGCATGGGCTCATGGTATCTGCTTAAAGGAAAGATCAATTAAAACTCTCAATTGTCATACAAAACTAATCTTCAGCAGACATTCATCTCATTTGTGCCAAAGACCAAACCTTCTCAAGGACTGGGACAGACCACGGAGCAAACTCTTGCAAGACGATTCAGAGATTTCAGAGGCTTCAGAGCTAAGCACAAGGAGACATTTATTTTACCTCATCCAGTGCAAGAGCAGGGCATTTTGCACACGCAGGGTGCAACGTGCAAGCGTGCAAGGTATGTGCGGCTCTTCCCTAAACGCCTGAGTGCAGAGGAAGAGGCCATGCAGCCCAGAGACTGGGGATGCTCAGGAGAAGATGCGGAAGGGATCATGCAACACAGTGACAAACAAAAGATGGGGAGCGCTGGAGTAGAAGATGTAAACGCAGCACCTGGGAAAGAAAAGCTGCTGTCCCTTTTAATTACTTTCAGCTACTTTATGCTTTTAGTGCTTCTCTCAGTGGGCATCTATTTGCATGGCTCTTGCCATGGGAAATCTTTGAAAGCCACTTATTCTGCTAAAGCTGTCCTCAGTGGACATGAAATGCCACCAGTGGTTAATGGGACACTACAGCTCAGGGAACTTTGTTTGGACAGACTACCAAGAGTTACACAGCAAGCCTTTGACTCCTCAGGCATGGGCTGGGAGTATCCTACATCAGTAACAAAGATGAGACCAACAGGATATTTAGACATCAAACTGAAAGCCATGGGATGTGAGATGTGAAGCAGCTCACCCCTTAATAGGTTTAACCAAGCCAAAGCAGGTGTACATTCTCTCAAATGTTGCAACATAGTTCAAAAGAGAACAGAATAAAAAGCCTGAACCTTTTCTCTAGACCATTATCTGACATGCTGCATGACCGCTTGCTTTAGTTTTGCCCCCCCTCATTGCAGACACCGAGAAGGTTCGAGGTAGATCCACCAATTATTGACCGCACCCGCTTCCTGGTGGAAGCGTCACAGTGGGACCTGAACACCTCGGACGTGGCCGTATTCATCCCCGCAGCACCCCTGACCGGGGGAACCCGTCAGCCCACAGCAGGGACGGCCACCGCGGGCACGGGGGCATTCGCGATGCGCCGGGGGACAGAGCATGCCCCCGGGGGACAGCGCTTCACCTCCGAAACCAAACACTGCTCGTCTCTTCCTACGTGCTCTTCGCAGAGGGATGAGCCACGCAGTGGTTTGCCTGACAGCAAAAGCTAGAGCAAAGTACAGAGAGAACAAGTTAATTGGAAAGCAATTCTGACAGGTGACACACGATACTATGGTGCCCACCCAAAAATTCACAGCCAAGCAGCAAACCGCATGTCAGAAATAATATAAGATTTAGATGGGACATTAGATGGGATGTTAAATGATTTTTGTCAGTTGGCTAATGCTTTTGAACTTAGTTTCATGTTCTTAAGGTCTTTTATGCAGGCCATATTCTTTCTGGTCTAGTGTAAACCCCATGTTTTCTGATTATAAGGATCACAAAGCTAAGGGTTAAGGACAACAACATAATAGCTCCCCATGTTACTAGAATTATGTCCAAAATAAAAGAATTAGCTATGTTTTTTTAATTGCCTTTTTCTTAATTTGTCCTTTAAAACAAATTGCAACAGTATATAATCCACATTAGGAAAATCATCACACGTTACAGAGCTGAACACATAAGAAGCAGATTGTTATTTTACCATTACAGGAAACAATTTTTTTTTGTAAAATAACAAATTCCTCATATGCCCATAGCATTTATTTATGGGACATCTATTTAAATGTACTTGCCACATTAGGATTCAGCCCCCACCCTCTCTTCCCAAGTCATTAACTAGCAAAATTATTAATACCCCCACCCCCAAGAAGTCAGTGGCTTCCTTGGGAAAGCAACTAAAACCAGCTGGTAATTTGGGGCTGGCAGATTTACTAATATATCTGTAGGCCAGTGAGGCATTTGAATCATGTGACACATCTTTTTATGAGACAAATTTGGTAAAAGCGTGTCAAAGTCCAATCCTGAAATACGGTGCAATAAATGAATTAACTGAGCACGGCGCACTCTCTGTGGCCATTAAACTGGAATAAACGCAGGCAGAGACAAATACCAACTTGAGAAATGCAGACCCAATTGACATTTTATTGAACATTAGCAGGCAGCCCTAAATCACCAGCCACAGTTGTGTATAAGTAACTGTTTAGCAGCAGCGGTATTTGTGTTACAGCAATTCCCAGGGGCCTCGGTGGTTGTTACGGCCATTGTTCCAATTATTACACACAAACACACGCATGACTACTGCAATGGACATTATTTGCCTGTCTTTTCCCTATTTCACTCTACAACATACACAAAGCATATGCCGCACTGCCAGCTCAGGCCCTGTTGCGCCCAGCTCCGCATCCTAATTCATTTGACCACCAGCCACTAGCTCTGGACAACGTCACCTTCTCACCCAAACTTCAGCCCCTCAGGAAGCGGGGACAGAGGAGAGCTCATCCTCCGCAGTGACCTGACCCCATCAGCAGAGCATCCTCTGCCTCCTCCCTGGGCTGCAGGAGCTCTCCTTGTCCCCACCCATGCAAAGAAACCCATCTGCTTGATGCCCAACGAGGGAAGTCGGCTGGTTTGATCCTGCACTGGAAGAAAGGCAAACGGCTCACACACCTCGTACAGCTGCAACACTGCACGGAAACCGGTCCTTAAATGTCTTCCAGCTCGGATCTGTCACCGCTTGCCAAACCAAGTCTGTTTGGTGGGGACAGAACAGAGGCAGCAAGTAAGAGCCCTGCAGATTCATTTACCTTGAGAACAAGCAATAGGCATTTTAACCATACACTGGCAAAAAATTGGAAACAGTACAAGGAAAGTAGTATTAAAACTATACCAAATGGTGTGTGCTGACAGGCCTTACCTCTGCTCGGAAAGATATCATGATAATAACAGTAATAACATCGCTGGCAACCAAAGTCCATTAAAATGCAGCAGCCTGCTAGCATTGTTCTAGCTGAACACTACAGCGTTGTCATGCCTTACCGCAAATCCCAGATAAATCAGCAGTAGCCTTCAGCACCAATAAGTAACTTGAATATTTCCATAACGTAGCATCTCTGACTTCAAGTTTACTTTTTATCAGTAGTGCAGGATAGGTTACATAAAATCGAGCCACCCCAGTGAATTTCAGTGTTTTCTGCAGTTATCCTCACCTCCCCTCCCTCGTCATGCCCTCAGAAAATACTGTATGTGCCACGTTTGCATTTCTGCGCTCCGTGTGGGAGCTAGATGAGGATGTATTGTGGTGGTGCTAGAGGTACTTAGTGCACAATAAGGGAAGCTGCCCCAAGTGCAGCTCAGATGGCCTCGTCACTTTGGAGGAGAAAATACGATGTGTGGAAAGCAGTCTTTGTCCTTTCTTCCCAAAGTGGGAATGTCAGCATTTTGGAAGAAGCTGTTCAAAATCGACCTTCTAACATCAAAAAGGATGTTAAGCACAAATAAATCAAATCAGAGAGAGAAAATAGGATGAGAGTAGTTAAAAGGCATGGCAGCATCTTTTTAGCTTTTGCAGGTGATGTAGGGTGCATTTACACAAGGCTATTTATCCACTGATCTCAAAATAATTTATAAAGTGTTAATTGACTCATGAAGCTTTGCAATTTTCCCCTGTGAGAAAAAGTAGAAACATCATTTATATTACATGAATTTTTCAGTGTGATGGTTTCATCGCGAGTTTTCTCCCGATCAGCAGCTGTTTGAAATATGGAAACCAAGAGATGACGACCCAGGAGCTGAAGTTTCGTGATACCGTGGAGCAGCATCTTACAGATGGTGACACAGTCCTGTTCACCCAACAGCCCTCTCGTCACAAGCTGAGCATCATGGCTCACACCACTCGAGTAGAACCTCACAGGACACTCCGATTTAATGAACGTCTCTGTTCAGACACAGCAAACAGACCCAGAGGGCACTGGGCTCTGGCCAGGCACACAGGCAACTTCAAGGCAGAGGCCCACGGGTCCCCGTCTGACGGAACCCCAGGATCCCTGTCACAAAATCCCAGGTCTACAAGCACCAGCTCCAGCAACCTCTCTGTGCACGTGGGCAAGAGGGAGGTGGGCTCCCAGGGGAACGCCTCCAGCACGTGCCAGGCTGTCCTTATGGGCAGATCACGGGACTGAGGTTTTGCAGCCCTGTGACATTTTAGCTTCTCTTTTTGGCTTGGGAGGTGACTTCAAGAAAGTCACTTCTCTGTGCTTCACCTTCTCCTTCTGCACAACTGGTAGCAAGGACAGAACCTCACTGATAAAACATTGTGTCATCCGATGAAAGGCACTACCTAATTCAGGGCATCTTATCTCTACCCTAAAGCCAAAGGAAGAAGAAGAAAAAAGAATTTGTGTAAGATGCTTAGCTCACTGAGTAGCTAGCTACTCAATCACTGCTGAACAACTGTGCCTACTGTGCAACAATTTAGTTGCAATTAAAAGCCAGAAACAAGCTGATAGAGTCATGCTGTTTACTGGGCATCTGCGAGAACGCAGAGCCATCCACGCTCCAGAAAAGCAGCAGTGATGGGCACAGGCAGGAGGGAAGCGCGCTCCAGACTGCTCTCGGCAGCAATCCCGCCCTGGCCAGCGACACAAACCAAGGGCGAGCAGCACGTGCTGGCACAGCCGCCGTGCCAGCCTGCGCACGGAAACAGGCTCTCAAAGGCATCGCGAAGCGAGTTTCGCCAGCAGAAGAGGTTTTGCAGATATGCAAAAGCAGCGTTGCATGGCTCTGGACCACATGATGGATAAACCCAATTGCATATCTCGAATTGGAAATGGCACTTTTTTTTTAAAAATAATATACACACACACACGCAATATAGCCACGGGTTAGAGAACGAAGTAGGATTACGTTGTTCTAATGCCAGTTCAGATATCCATTTTATCTCTAGGGCTGCTCTGGCCTGGCAGATAGTTTCCTAACTTCAGAAAAGATGTGGTCATGACTACTGAAAAATTGAGCTGCAAGGCCGTAATCCACCACTTCAGCTATCCCTAACCTAGATTATGGATCCCTTACCTACCGGCTTGCTCACCTTCCCAGGCACTAACCCAACATCACACGCATACACCCCCGTGCCTTTACCAGAGAGAGGTCCTGCTAGCAGCTGCCTCATCTGCCCAAAACGTCCTCCCGACTGCTTCCTTCTGGCATTCTCGCATTTGTGCTTTGGAATCTATTCTTCTACCCAGAAAAATTCTGTTTAATCTTGTGAATCAAATCTCTAGCTCCTTTTAGTTTCCCTTTGGTCTAAGCTTCACAAAGGATGAATTTCCACTTGTCCATCACTATTTATCTTTACAGCTAAATAAAAAGCCATAGGAATTTAACAATTTTTACAATTGCTTCCATTCTGTCAAATTAGGTTTAAAATCAACTAAAAAGTTCAAAATCTTCAGCAGGAAGGAAAAGCGCACATCTGCAGTGTCTTTTCCATCAGAAAGAGACAAAGACAAATACATGCCCATTCAGAATGTACCAAGACAATGCATCTTCACCTCAGAAATTACTTTCCAATCCCCTTCTGTATTTCACTGGACCTTAACAATTTAGCAGATCATGACATTTTACAACCGAATTAAAGTTAAGATTCTGAATGGATTCTTCTCCACAACAAAAATTAAAAACTAATATTTTATTCCCTTCCAAATATATGCTATTATATTCAATTCTGTACTCCCTTAACCAAGGATTTTGCTATTTATAGTCAACATTTAGTTCTCTAAATAAAAGATTATTTTCTTATTGGTACTGATCTGGCTCATTAGATCTCTAATCACCTTCCTTTATCTCAAAGACATCTGGTAACCTTTCTGATGACTTTACTAGTAAAATTTTCTACCCAGCTCCTAAGAGGAGCCTTGTCTACCCCCGAGAGCTGTACACACAGCACCCCTGCATGGTCCAAAGCACCCGGCATGCCCTGCAGCCAGCATTTCCACAGGGAACCGGGCATCACCAGGCAGAGACCTGTGAACTACCAGACAAATCCAACAGGACCTTGAAAACAAATGGCATCTCATCATGTCCATGCTAACGCCTGGTGGTTGCTCAGGACATCAACCATACTTCATATTTGTGGCTCCTTAAGACTACAATGTTCGATTTAATTATAACGTATATCACAGGAGTGCCTGGCAACAACAGTCTAACTCCATCCAGCTTATATCTTCTTAATGCCTCCAATCACACCATCGCCAGGACATTGAGTTCTGCCTTACAGGTTTGAATACTTTAAGAGGCAGCAAATCATGTACTGAAGTCTTGGCAGGAGTGTATGTTAAGATTATGATATCTATTATTTCAAAAACAAATACAGAACACTGCAGAGTAATTTTGTTAGTGTAGTTATCATTCCAATATTTTGTGAGAAGTCACTAAAACCAGTTTTACAACTCCATCTGCATCAATAAACACATCTGTACATCATACTGCTTCAAATTATCACCAGAACTTATCAGTGAAGGTTTATTTGTTTTGCCCACAGACTGTTTATGTCCCTATAGCTATTTACAGCAGAACATTGTTCCCCCCCACCCTCCACCCCACCTCCTCACAAGATTTTATATTTAAATTAGCATTCCTTGGGAAGAAAACAGAATATATTATTCAAATTCTGAAGGGGTTTGTATTCTGAGCTTTTAGTAAGAAAGCCATGCTGCAGAATCAGTGCAACCACTCACAGGAAGTTTCCTCCGTCCTTACACATACCGAACATACCTTAATCCCTTCAGTCTCGCTGAAGTCACTGCAGGGAGGATTAATACTTTACAGAAACAAAAGTGGCAGAATATCTGGAGAAGCATAGTAAATGCTAGCTTTACATTTCTGGAGGTAATTGATTCATTTTCTGTAAGCCCGTAAAAACTGCCCTCGGCAGCGGAAGTTCAGCAGGAGGTGTTAGAACGGAGGAGAACTGTGCATTTGCTCTCAAGTTACCTTACTCCTCATTGACTACTTGTTGAAGGAGGATGTATTTACCTTGTGCCCCGCAGGGATTTATAGCGACTGCTGGCCAAAGATTAGGGACCAGCTGTGAAGACAAGACCTAGGCTTCCTCCACCGGTGATATTCCCAGAAAGCCCAGGAGACACCACTGCTTGGCTCCACACCGCACCAGGGGAGGTTGCCCCCTGCCCACCACCCTGGAGAAGGCTTGCAGCTCTCCGACAGCACCACTGCAGGATGCGGTTCCACAGCTCGACACACCTCATGCAACCAGAAGTAATAAACGCTTTTTCTTTAAACATACACACAAAAAAGCCAAACGCTTATTCGTTAACATTAATGAATCTTCCAAGCTAATTAAGATTAAACTCCCCCTTGTCACCCCCCAATTCATCAAACTGTCAGTTTCTTTTCAAACAATTCTGCACTGGAGGCAAAAATAAAAGCCAACTCAAGTTAAATAAAAAAGGAGGGTCCAAAGTAGCAATTTAAAGGACCTGAAATGGTTCTGGTATTTAACATACAGATAAGTATGAACAGACAATCCAGACAGAGACTGAAAGATCAGGAAAAAGGCAAATAAACAAAAGTGGCAGTCAAAACACTCATCATCGTAAGCATACAAGAAAAACTTGAAATCTTAGTAGGAGTCATTCCGACGATGTCAGCGCACCCCAGTACTCGGGCCACCCAACTTCCACAGGTAGGTTCTCAGCCACCAACCAGCAAAAGATGCACTGTGTGAGTATCCACAATTAGCAGAAATTATTACTGTTCAATAATACATTAGTCCCTGCTGTGCTTGGTGCAGAAGGCTTTTCAGAGGCAGGAATTTGGGCTGGATTGCAGCTACTTCCCACTCACAACCAGAGCACCGTGCGCCTGCAGTGCTCCAGCACCTCCGGGGCTGCCGAGCACATCTCCTCCCTCCGCGGCCAGAGGATGCCCTGGGAGCAGGGCTGCCACGCTGCGGATCTCACCAGAACACCGCAGGTCTGGCGCGCCCTCAGCTGCTGGCACCCAGCAAGGCTCCCCAGCAACCTCAGACAGGGATTTTCCATCCCAAGGGTTTTGTTTCGTGCAGTCCCTCCCATTCACAGGCACCCTACCTCAAGATCATTATTTGATGCTTCGACCTCATTTTCTCTGACAATGCCAACAAGTGTATTTACTTCCCAAATCAAACACAGATGTCAGAATCACAGAATTGTAGGGGTTGGAAGGGACCTCCAGAGGTCATCGGGTCCAACCCCCCTGCCACAGCAGGTTCCCTACAGCAGCTTGCACAGGTAGGCGTCTAGACGGGTCTTGAATATCTCCAGAGGAGGAGACTCCACAACCTCCCTGGGCAGCCTGTTCCAGTGCTCCGTCACCCTCACCATGAAGAAGTTCCTTCGCATGTTGGTGCGGAACTTCCTGTGCTCCATTTTGTGGCCATTGCCCCTTGTCCTGTCCCCACAGACCATTGAAAAGAGGCTGGCCATATCCCTGTGTCCCCCACACTGCAGGCATTTATATACATTGATAAGGTCCCCTCTCAGTCTTCTTTTCTCAAGGCTGAACAGACCCAGGTTAGAAAGACTCTTGGTGAACAAAATTACAGTGGAAACATTAATCACCACAAGTAGTTTAGAAACAAATAAGCTGTCCAGGATCATTCTTAATGGTTTTTCTTTTTTCTTCACCAGGACTACCAAAAGACTCAGTCACGCTGTCTACTTTAAAGGCTTTTTTTCTTTAGAACAGAGGAAACTCAATTTTAGACTAATACACCATCCTACCAACTCTGTCCACTGAAGTACCAAACAATGTTATGGAACATCAAAAGAGTATCAATGTTTTCTGCAAACAGTCTCTTATATTTATTAAATAGATATTTTCAGGCCCATATAGCTCCTATAGAAAATATTAGAGCTTTGGATGTTGAAAGCACCAAACTCGTCTCCATTAGAGGATAGTTCTGGAGCTCCTGGATAGCGTATAGACAAGAGAATGACTCACTAGAAGCCTCTTCATGAGCCAGTAGATTGGAAAAATAGGAAGAATTTAATTTAGAAAGATATGGATGTGAACTAGAAGCTAAATTGGATCTTCTAAGGAAAGACATTCAATAGCAAGGAGTCTAACATCAAATATGTATCTGGCTAAGGGCCCGGTGCTTGCTCTGCCTCACAATTTTAATACGATGTATCAAGTCCTAATTTTATGAAGACATGAACTTGTGCTGAACTTCAGTTATCAAATTTCAGAAGTTTACTGTACTCAAGGGATACAAGCTGTTTCAACACAAGGATCCTTCTTCTCCCTGGCATACAGTAATGCATGTACATATCCATACCCTGCCTGCATAATATCAAAATCATCTGCTTATCTCAGTGATTGACTATTTATTGCCCACGCATTAGGCAAAATAAAATAGCATATTTCTGAAGTCATCCTAATGAAATGACTCCTCTTTAAAGACCTTTACTGAAAAAGATCTCAAAGTCTATTGGATACAGGCTTATATTCGGCTGTGAATAACCAGTTAAAATATTATTAGGAATATTATTTCAAAAGGGATTTTAAAATTAATTTAAAGACTACGTATATTTAGGAATTATATAAATAGCGAGTACGTAGATTAATTAACATCCCTCCCTAAGAACTGGGAGTACCGCCAGATTTTGCAAAGAAACATGGCTGCACTTCAGTAGAAAATATATGACCTGAAATCCTTCCCTGATGAACAACCTCAGAGATGCCTTCTTGTAACGCAAGTTTAAACACAGAACTAAATCCCAGGCACAGCTGTCTTGCATCACTGTTCAGTAACTCAGCCATGTAACACCGAGGCAGCTGAAATAAAATACAGGTGCGATGACAGGGGCACATGCAAACAACACACAGCAGAACCCCTCGTGACCCAGCGACACAGGAAGGGGATATCCCCCCGAGGCATGTGGTTGGGACCAGGAGGGACGCACTGGGAATTAAAAGCACAGAGAAACCAGGTACGGCGTGTAGCTTTACCTGATGCAAGTACCACACCGGCAGCAGCCTGCAATCCTTGCCAGAGCTAGCGGGGTCGGGTCCCTCGGCTGGCTGACTGCGAGCCAGCATCTGGCTGTCAACAAGACGACAGCAGAGCTCGGGCACGTGGAAAGCAGCTTCCACGAATTCACCAGTGAGCAGCCCTCCTTCGGCACCCAAACCACGGAACGAACCCTGAACCCGACTGTTCCGCTGATACTGGAGTTCCCAAGCTTCCCTCTTCCCTCCACGCCCCAGGAGCAGGGACCAGCGCAGTGACAGCCCCAGTAACACACCCTAGCCGCACGCTGACCCGTGTGCCACGTGGGAACAACTCGCTGCGGCTGCATTGAGCACATGTGGCTGGGGGAGCCCCGTGCCCACAGGCAACGTTACAGTGGAAGCTCTGTGCTTTAGAAAAAGCACAGAAGGAGTGGAGCAAAGAGGGATGACAAACAGAAAGGACTTTCAGTTCCTAATCAAGGCCTAACAGCACCATTTATGAGCTAATGCACAAAAGCAATATACAGTATATTGCCTGTAATGCTTTTGGTGATTTAAACGTCAGTCACAGTATTCAACTCATTTATATTTAAGTGCATTATTTTGTTCAGTCATTAGGAAAGTGTTTGCATGAGCTGCTTCATGCTTGCGGTTACTAGGTTTAATGACTACCGCAGACAGCATCAGGGAACGCTTGCACAATTTCTCAATGGGAAGTAGGAGAGAGGCAGTACCAGACTGCTTAGTACAGCACATGCAAGGAACAAGACAGGTAACACCTGTAATTGTATTTTTAAGTTTAAACATTAAACAGGAGGTGCATGTGCATGTTTAGCCCCACGTGTCATGGTGCGGGTCCAGGAGAAGACTTTTGCACAGCAAGGCCAGACGCTGAAGGACAAAGAAAAACCTATGAATGGGGTGCTGCGCAACACGACTGCCTGACGTGGGGCTCTTCTATACAAGTATTAAGCTCCACAGCACAAAGCCTACAAATGGGAAACTAAAAATAGTACCTCATTTGGGTTTGGAAGGTGAGGTCACGTTGCTCCTCAAGCCAGGGAGTCAATTCTTCTCTTGCACTAAGAAAGTTTAGAAAAGCAGCTAACAATGCAAACGCTTGATTAGTCAGTCTGGAACCAGTAGATGATTAAATGACTAGGATTTGTGATTTTTTAAGTTTTTCCCAAATTTTTATTTTGTAATTCAGATAAGGCAGAGAACTAGCCTATTTTCCCTATCCTCTTTTTATATATATATAAATATATATATATATTAATATTATTTTAATCAAATTCCTTAACATCCTCTGGTTCTCCATAGTATATTTTCTGGCCTCAGTAAATATGAGTCACCATTAAAAGCAATAACGAGAGGAAGCCATATCTAATGTTTTTGATTCCCTTTCCAAGATCAATACATACTTAACGATATTAGGACACGTTTGCATGATTTCAATAAGGAGATATGTACACACATACATACACACAAATACACAGTTGATCAGAGACCAACATAACCATCTGAAGCATACATCCACCATTTCTGTGGGTACGAACGCTGTCACATCTCATGAAAGAATTCCCTCTACGCATCTGGAAGTGGTATTTTTGAGGAGTTCGGCAATGCTTGATGTGAGTCACTTAGTCCTTTTGGTCATATTCCTGTCCCTGTTGCCATGCCCTCTGCCATAAGCACACTGGGGCTGGCTGGGCTGCAGTCAGTTCTCCCCGCAGCAGCCCACAAAGCGCTGAGCTCTGCATTTGTGGCTGGAGCAGCGCTGGTATCGCACCAGTTTTGGCTCCTGCTGGGCAGTGCTGGCACGGCACCGAGACCCTCTCCACCCCCCCACGCCAGCAGGCTGGGGGTGGGCAGGAGGTGGGGAGGGGACATGGCCGGGGCAGCTGGCCCAAACCGACCAAGGGATATCCCACACCACGTGGTGTCACATGTGGCAATAAATCCTTATCTCAACCTGTGAAACTCTTTCTTTCCATCATGCCCTCTTCTCCCCCTCTTCTTCTCAGGAGGGGAGTGAGATCAGGTGTGGTGGAGATCGGCTGCCCAGCAGGGGGAAACCACCACAGACAGACACAGGCATGAAAGCCACAGGCATTTCTATGGGAATGGTCACTTTTCCGTACCTTCAGAACTGGTGAAGAGTTCATTAGAAAGCAAGTCTGTGTGCTCCAACCACTAATGACAACGTTGGCTTTCTCTTCAAGGAACCTGCAGCCATAGTAGCATTGTACTTCCCACCCTCTGCGCAACAACTTGCATGGAATTAAGTAAATTAAAAGGCAAATCTAAGGCTCAGATTAAAATTTCTAATATGTATATTAATTCAGACACAAATGCCTTCACTAGGGATAATGCTGGAAACCACACAGGCAGAAAGGAGACAGATGCACCCAGCACAGCAGCAGCGTCTGAGAACCACATTAGCAGAATAACAAGCCTGCTGGAAAATTAATGCAGAACCAAGCCTCAAAGTAACAAGTAGCATCCTGAAGTGACTGGGTATAAAAAGCACCTGTAAGCACCTATAGATTTCCTTCAGTTTAATGTGTGTGATATATATATATATAAATATATACACACACACATATATATTATGTCAGCTATCTAGGGCTGCTCCCCATCATAGCTTCATAAATAAATGGATTTCTTATAGCTTCAATGAATCACAGAGGAAATCTGAAGGATGAGAGAGTATGGCTTCATAAAACTATTCTTTTAATAAAGTGTTGTGTAAAAATATAGTAGAGATATTAAAAGTATCAGAGCTGAGAATTACATGTGCTAGCAAAACCAGGGACAACCAGTGGGGAATTTGTGAAGACGAAGGAGAGATGATATCTTCTCCGATCTGCTCTCTGCAGATCAGAGGAAATGTTGATCCTGGGGGACCAAAAGCAAAGGTGGCCACAGAGAGTAAGGCAGGTGATGAGAGGAGCTGGGACGGAGCCGGGACGGAGCCAGCAGTTCTATGGAATATAACAGCTAAGTGAAGTTGTGAAAGGTTTTTGAGGAAAAAGCAGCGAGATCTGGACGCACAGAACAGAGACTGGCTGAAAGATGATGCTTGGGTGCCGTTTGCAGTGACAGAGCAGTGAGCACAGCTGGTAGTGGGCCAACACCAACAGGGCTCTGCTCTCCTCAGAATAACCCAACGTTAATCCAGCAAGCAAAACACATCTTTTCTGCTCACCACAGGTCTCTCATAGGTTTATATCCACAGAATATAGAAATCACCACATGGGAAGCTATTTCTTAACCATTTTATGTGGCCACCTGGCCCTGTCACCTGATGTCTGAACCAGATCCTACCCTCTGATTCACAGCTGATCTCCCAGCTACCACCAGCACGCGCAGCAAAAGCAGACGGGAGCAGACGCTGGGTGCCCCGCAGAGCGGCACGGGGCTGCAGGACCGTGGCCGCTGCCAGCGACAGCGTGCGGAGCCGGGGAACGCACGCAGCGAGTGCTTCAGCTTTCAGCTTCACTTTATGAATGAGTTTCAAATTAATAGTAATCCACGCTAGAAAGACTTCCTCCTACACAGTTGAAGTCTCAGCTTAATAAGCTGTATTTTGAAAGTTTTAATTGCATGGCTATATTTTTTTCACCAGATGGTATGTATTCAACACTTAAGGCTATTTTGAAGTTTACATTTGTGTGACAGCACAATTTATTATTCATTTTCAACACAGAAGCATGCTTCCCCTGCGGTATTCTAAGCATTTTGGTCAAGCTTTCCTTGAAGTGATACTTACAATTGCATTATAAAACATTGAGTGTTGATAACATCTTCCAGTCACCTC
The DNA here is from genome assembly GCA_013399115.1 of Anseranas semipalmata. Taxonomy (NCBI): domain Eukaryota; kingdom Metazoa; phylum Chordata; class Aves; order Anseriformes; family Anseranatidae; genus Anseranas; species Anseranas semipalmata. The sequence continues at coordinate 337,377 of VXAA01002911.1, forward strand.
CTAAAACGTGAAGAACATGGAGCAGATGATTGCAAAATTCAGTGAGAGGTATTACAGATGGTTATAAGCAGCTGGTTAATCTGCAAGACTTCAATAGTCAAAGAGCTGATTAACTATTCATTAGAGACATTAACCATTCATTAACCCTTTGTGAAGTATTTATGCACAGAAACTTCACATTATGCATCACGAGCTTTCCTCCCTTCGCAGTAAGTTTGTCTGTAGCATGAAACAGCTCCCAGCACTCTGCGCTTGCTGGTTTTCAACCAGCAACAAAGCCAGGTCTCGGTGCCCATCTGCTCCACCACGGCGTGTTCAAAGTGCCTGTGTCTCACCCCACACCACGTACACGGATAAGGACTCAGACGCCTACTGCACCCTTACTGTCAGCTGGCAACATTTTGGATTTTTTCAGCTCTTAAACAAGACTAGTGGCAATACAGAGCTAGCTCCTAGCTCGCAACACGTCTCGAGTCCCTGGTATTTCTGTACGCATCCTGGGAACCAAGTCAGGAAGAAATGTGTAAAGACAAAGAAAAAGATTAAAACATCCCAATGGACTATTCGCATTTCCTGGAGATGATTTGGAGTTTCTCTCAGCAGTACACTGGGAATTTCTTTGGCATCTTCCATTAAACATCACCATGAAAGTCCCACTCTCTGGCTCCACACGTTTGCCCCCAGGAGCGTAAGAGCTGATCTCGCCAGCACTCCCACTGCATTACAACTGGTCTCCCTGACCCTGGCAGCATTACAAAGGTTACATGGATGAATAGTTTCTTCCAACATATTAAACACCAAAAAAAAAAAAAAAAAAGAAAGACTTTTTTCCAGCACCCCCAGCCTGCTTGCCTTTGCATCAAAGCCTGTCTTCAAAAACACATTTACTGCCAGTAATGCCAGGCAAACTTGTCTTTGTGTTGTGTTAGTGCTTAAACTCCACCATGGTCCACCTTTTCCATTGCATGGTACATGATCAAGTGGGTTCGTGTGTGTGAGCACCACAGTGCTCTCAGCAGGTATTTGCCTGGTTAGGATGCTAGAGAGCATTTTGTTACAATAGACTATTTTATTGGAGAACAGAAGTTTTGCAAAGATTTCTATTGTGGCACAGATATTCTGGGGGAGAGGAGATTCTCCCTCACCTGCTAGGGGTGCTGACCTGGCAGGTCAGACAGCCAGGCTGTGGTCCAAAAGCTGTTCTAGTACAACCCTTGCTCTTACAAAGACACAAATATATTCTGGTTGTCCTTGAATAAAAAGGGATTCTAAAACATCCAGAACTGAAAAGGCACTGCAGTCTTCCCAGCATTAGAGATTGGCATGGGGAAATGTCTCTGAACATCCTGGAAGCCAGTGATGGCACTGTGCAGGCATCCCTCCTGCAACTTCCCAGGGACACGCAAGGTAGAGATGCAAGACATCCAAGATACCTACATGAAGGTAGAGGAAAACATGTGGTCCCTCCCTTTACCAAGAATTGGCACATGATAAACAGTGAAATGCTTTGGGGAAATTGGGACTGATGGCTGATAAACAATAGCATCTTCAGGGAAGCAGAGGTGTCACTGCTTTCCCCCAAATAAATTATTCAGTGTGCTTATGACAGCAAAATGACACTTGTGCTCTTACAAATAGGTTTTAAATTCCCTGCTGAGCTCCCCTGCAGGTGAGTGGAAGGGCTGTTGTCATATAGGGCTAATATCCCACTTGCAAAAATCACATGAGGCTTCGTAAAACCCCCTCCTGGGGAACTGAAGAGTTGAAAGCCAGGAAGAGCTAGAAAGGAAGCCTTGTAGGGACTGCTTCATTTCACTTGTACGTTCTTAAATGAATTTTCTCTGTCTATAAGCCAAATGGTAGAGCTCAGACAGAACCCTGTTAGCACTCGCAGCCTTGCAGGCATTAACCACAGTCACTCGCTTTACATCTGGCTGCTGCTGAGCCCGGCTTCCCTCTCCCACTGTAGCAAGGAGCAGTGCTCAGCCTGAGCCCACCACCACTAAGTCACCCTACAATAACAACCCAGCACAGGAAAGACAAGAAAACTCTTTCAGGAAGGGGTTTCTGGGATTTGTTTTCAAAGAAATACAAAGCAACTGAAGAAAAAGGGAAAAACTGTTCTAAAAGGTGTTCTCTTAAAATCAGTTGTTTCTAAGCCTATTGCACTACGGAATTAATCCTCAAGCAATCAGTGTCAATGAAGTGACTCTGCCTGAACGTACCTATTTGGCAGGGCTCTCCAGTGCTGTAAGGCAGCACAGGCTGGGTTGAGCCCAAGTGCTCCAGCAGCCAGCTAATCAGCGTGCCTGCCCATGCAGCCGCTAACGAGGGGGTTATAACTCTCACTGGTGATGGCTTCACACACCATTGCTGATTAGCACTGGAGAGAAGAGGCTCCGTAATCCAAAGTTCAGGTTGCCCCATTATCAGGAAGTCTTAGCCTTTTTGCAAAGCTGGTGTGAGGCGGCTTCATTTGTTATTTATTGCCTGTAAAGCCAAGCATGCACACACACACCAAGCCACTCCTAATTAATGGATTACTTCTGCCTCAGTAAAGTGTCTCACTAGTCCAAAATTTGCTTCATCTTTCCAAACAGGCAGAGACAGCACATATGTGTTTTCATAAGCTGAGTGCTGCACTTGATAATACGCTCTGTATCTGTGTTCTTCAATATTTTAATCTGAAAACTTCAGAACAAGAACAAAGACTATTTTCCTCACAAAATAAAAAACAATATGGCTAGGAATCAAAGTACAGGTTAATCCTCTGTTCTGATACAGCTGGTAGCAAAATACCAGCATTTTCAGGTGAACACCAAGGGGATCTTTATCTTTTCTCCTTTGAATCAACCATCACTGTCAGTAAAACAGTCACCCATTAACCTCAGCTGGAAATGTATCCTAGCACATTTAACACAGGCTCAAAGCCCATTTTTAACCAACAGCTAATTCATTCTTCTCCTCCATTCCCCCAAAGCTTTCAAACCTGCTGTCCCCTTTGAACAAATCCAGTTGTAGGCCTCCAAAGAAAAATGCCCTGTTCAAGTAGAACAAGAGCTCCCAAGGCCACACCGAGTGCCACATCAGCTGGAAAAGCCGCACTCTGAGCTGATGAACACAAACAGGCCAGGTCCCACCTGCGTACCTGGGGGCTGGCACAGCAGATGCTGCCCACAACCCAGCAGCAAAGCAGGTGCCAGGTACCGTGGTGGGGAGGGAGAGTGGACTTGGGCTCTGGAAAGCAGACCCTCCTCCTACTCTTCCCACCAAATCCCAAGGGCATGGTAAGAAGCACAGTCAAAAGATAAGGAAAGGAGGAGATATATATGTATAACAAAGGAGGGGAACAACTTGGGAGCACTGAACAGGAGGGCTGGACATGGCCAAGGAAGTGGGTCCAGCATGGTGGATGACCGACCTGGAGTCAGTTCATGATAATGCCCAAAATCAGGCACAAAGCATCTAGTAGCATCATCTTCTATAGCAGATGGTGTTAAACAAGATGAGACAACCAGGCACAGTGAGGGACCTCTACACACTGAGTAGATACAAGAGGTAGGAGAAGAGTAATTTCCATGTTTTCACTGGGAGAAGGGTGAAAAAGCATCCTAGGACATTCAGAAGCTCCAGTAGATAAACGGGGCTCTGAGGGAACACCTTCAGGGCAGGCAGCAACCCAACCATCAGATGGTAACATTGAACTTCAACACCTAAATCCCTTGAAGCACCACACGTGTGCACGTATGCTCGCACATACATGCCACCATCAAAAGGTAAAACTCAGAATCCACTGAGAACACGGGGCTGAGCTAGGCTGCTGCAGTGCACTGGGCCTATTTTGATCTACAAGAAGCTGAGCAGCATTTCTGACAGCGCAAGAGGGGGAGACGAGGCTCAGAGGAGTGGCAGCCCGAGAGGAGGCAAGCATCATCAGGATCAAAACAGCGGGCTGCAAAAAATTTGTGCTGCTCTACTGTGATGTGGCATGCCAGCAAGACTGCGCTTGTAAAGGTCAAAGAGGAAGGCAGTGGTGATCAGGATTTGGATGATGCTGCGGGGAAAGTTTGAATAACAGCGATGAAAAAGAGGATTTGGACCTTCACATTAAAGATAAAGGGATATGGTCAACCCTTTTGCTGAGGTGATGACAACCTTAACATAGGAAAATAATTTCAAATAGTTGTGAATCATGGAAGAAGAGACGCATAGGGCACGGACAGTGAGGTGAGCCAGAGTTTAGCCGATGAGTACAGGGCAAAGAGTTGGGAACAGAGAGAGACGACAACCACATCCACAAAGGAAGATGGCAAAGGTTAGAGGAAGAGGGAAGAGATGAGTTGTCAGCTTCCCACATATGAATAATCCCAGTGATACTATCCACACACGAAAAGCCGAAAAAGTAGATATGATAGAGTTAGGGTTTTCAAGCAGGAGTTACTGCTTTGCCTACAACAAAACACTGCAAAGTAGATGCAGAAACATCTGCCAACTTCGTACTATTAGTTTGTATTATGCTATTTCACGTGTTACATGATACCCACAGCAGCGCTTGAACAGCATCCTCATTGTTAAACAATATTAAAACAGGGCTTGGATGTAGCAAAAGGGCCCTACAACAACATTTGAAATAATCACAGTACTTTTGCAACATTTGCGATTTATACATGATAATGAACTCTTCTGAATGGGCCAGAAGCCAACAGCTACTTGTTTGCATTCTTCTTTGTCATCACAGGAAAGAGAAATCAGGGAAGCAGATTTTGTGCCTGTGCTGGTAAATGCTTGTGACTATTTTGTGCTGCTGTATTATATGGATTTCATCATGCTACCAATTTTCCCTGATATTGTCATCATCTGCAGTTTGATGATAACATGTCAAGTAATATTCATATCAATATTCCTTTTGCAATGCAATTCCCGGGCCTCCAGACTGTGACATTAATATGAGGGAATGGAAAGTCACCAGAATAATGCACAACTTTCTTCTTGGATTTGTATATCAAAGGCACCGATGCTTACTCTGTTCTGTTCTCAGTAATAAGCACAGAAATGGGAGGCAGTGCTCCCCTCCACACATCTGTATACATGAGTCAAGCAGGTTCGGGCAGCTAAAGCACAAGGACTTTATTCTCCGTGTATTTATTTATTTTTACCCAAAGTGCCACTGCTTTCACACTCAGTGTCCATTAAAGTATGTTTGACAGTAGAATTGACTGAACTGTCCAACACTAGTCATTGTGTATTTTAACTAACATGCATACAATAACCGACACATTGACAAAAGCAGCGAGATTTATTGACCCAAGGGATAAATTATGATTAAGGAAAGCAGGGTGTTTTTGTTGTTGCTGTTCTTAACCTAAGAAATGAATAAAACCTGAAGCCCACTGAAATATGAAACAAGCAGAATAGAAAGGCACTGACAATAATGCTGATCATACAGATTATATTTCCTCATGCCATTACTTGTTGAAAGCAACATGACACCGAACATTCAAGCATTTGTTTAGTTGGACAGCAGCATTCACAATCTCTCCTGTCAAAGGCAGAAAACATGCTATATGGTTGCTCTAGAATTAGGTGTTCTCATCTGCTACAGTCCAGCTCAATCTTAAGCTATGCTTCATTCTTATAAACTATAAGGAAAAAAGCCTCGAGTAGGTAACTATTGTATATTTATTTCTTAAAAACAGCATTTACATGCCACTCTTATTCCAATTTGCAACATCAAAATGCTACAGCCTCAAACTGTGATGCATTTCACCTGCTCAGAGACCAGATGACAAGGGTTTAACATTTCTCTTTGACAGCAAGCTAACAGGCAATGCAGCTTTTACCTTTCAATTTAGTCTTTCACTCAGGTAAGCCAGTAAACCACCGTTGGATGTATTATTTCTTCACATAGTCAATACACAGCTGATTGCAACATTTTTCCCTTTCTCAAATGGTACACTGGGAAGAAAAGAAAGGTTCTCCACAAGGCGAGGAGGAGACTAAGTTTTCAGAGAGATCTAAGTATTACAGAAAAGAATTAGACCCTCAGTTTTCAGACAATGCAATTAAAACAATGAACCTGTCAAAGAACTTTAAATAAAATTGTTTGCTTTAATATTTGTCTTTTACATCATCATGGGCACTGTCAAAGCTCGATGTTCCAGACAGCTCCACAGAAACCATGTGAACAACCTGGGCTGGACAAAGTCTTGCCATCAAAACATTTTTTTAGAGAAGAATGTTTTTGACTAAATATATTCCTTCTGTGAATAATACCATTTTTCTCAGAAAAGACACTAAAATGTTTCAAAACTTTCATAAGCAACTAGATGCCTGTAAAGCAAAATGCTTCATTGAGCAATTGGTTGACAGTAAAAAATAATTTTGTTTCACCATTCTACTACACTGCTTCGTGGAGCCACATTCAGACCCCCCCGGCACAAAAGCTCCTCTAACATATCAGCTGCATTCCCCGTGACATACCCTAATCAAAAATCTTGAATTCAATTATCAGGATGCTGTCCCTCAAAATGAAGTCCAGTCAGTAAGCCTAGCTTATAGACCAGCAGCATGAATCACATATACTATAAATGTAAAGGAATTCAAATAGTATTGCCCAATTAAAACATTTCAGTTCACATTTCAGTATTTCAAGATGAGGTTTTATTTTATTTTTCTAAAAATGCCCCAAGAATATTCCATTATGAAGAATTTCATACTTCTACCAGGCTCTAGGAACATCCACTTATGCCATCCAAAAGCTAGAGCTACGTACCGGTGTGGAAAGGGCTGAGCTGGGCCCCGAGCACAGCAGGTGGGGCGTGGGAACAAGCAGAGGCACAGCACAGCGCTTCCCCTGTGCAGCCGATGCGTCTCCGTTCAGGTTCTTCTGCTTCTCTGTAATTTACACTTCCATTTCATTACTTCACTCTGAGAAACACTTGATGAAACACCTCGGCTCCAAGACAGCTGATCCCAGCTTCTCTTACAGAGGATTGTTTGGGAAGCTGGGGGATGGGAGCTGCAGTGCTCTTGTCTCTAACACAAGGGTCTGCATGCATGCAAGTTCGGTGCCCCAAACTGACAGTAAGAGTTTACAAGCAGCTATTTTAAATTTAAAATAACTGGAAACAGCATCGAGACCCATGTCTGTTATCTGCAGTCACAATGCTTAGCTCAATTTCACTGAGCACGTTCCTGTGCGGGACAGGGCTGAGTGTCGCCACAAGCCATGAGCCGGCCGCACAGACCGGATACCCGGAGCTGTGCCAAGGGCACCTTCCGTGGAAGCAGCTGCCCCTGAAGAACGAGCAATAGTCACGATAAGCAAGGACTCCAGCACCGAAATTTACCTTAACTGCCGTGTAGTCAGGCCACACAGCATACACAATATTTTGGAAGTTTGTTAACACCTTCTCCAGCAGCCCCATGTTCCATAGTGGGACATGATCACGGGGGACAAAGCTCCTAAAATCTGACATTGGTGCTGGCCGTACATGAAATGATCTTGTCTGAAGAATTAGAAACAGAGCATAGGAAATCCAGTTCCGATTCTTTCTGCTTCTCCAGTTAGCAGACCACCTACTCCAAACAAGAATAATTTGCCTACGACCCTTTCAGAGGCAGGTGTGTTGTCAGCACAAACATCATATGCTGGGAGCTCTCTACCTACATCAGTCCACACATGCAGGCAATTACCTCCTGCTTCTGCATTACAAGACAATATCAAATTTGTGGTCACATTATTTTCCCCCCCATTTTTGTGGCTGTCCTTTACATTTCAATGAGAGATGCCTTACAGCCACATATACAGCTTTATTTTGACCATACAGGATACAGCCTGGTGATATAATTGGGTGAAATAAATTGTACTTTGGGGAACACAAATATTAACTGCAAGTAATTATTTACTCTGGTTCATCTGAAGATTTTTTTTTTTTATAACAGTGAACAACCAGCTCCATGATAAAAACTATGAACAAATATGGAAAAATTGAGTAAGATCTTAATCTTGAAATGTAAACCACCAAGAGACCCCACTAAAGACACATACATGGAACCACACTGAGGTGACTGCAAATCTTTTCTATTTGCTAAACCACATTAACAAATGACATTAGTAAACTAAAATCTGAGAGACTACCCAGACTATATTGAGCATCTGAATGTCTATGTCAGGAGCTTGATTATACTGATCACTCAACTGCAGAACTCAGTTCTCTTTCATTAACCTCCAGTTTGCCTTGCACATACAGCATTACATCGTTACAGTCACTTTAAGGTACTCAGGGCTATTTTCTTTCCATCACAACAAAAAAGCATCACACTTGTCCTCATAAGCAACATTCATCAGAAAAGATGAGTGCTACTGCCAGTTCCAGCGGGGTTAATTGTTCTCAGGGATGAGGCAGTACCTCTCAAAAATCCAGGAATACTTAATAAATGCTAATTACGTTTTGCCAGCTCTGTCTGGGTTATGCCACAGTCTAAGCAATTCACCCGCAGTCATGTAAAGCTTCAGCTGATCTGGGAAAAATACCCAGATATACAAGGTCCTTATCCAGTGTTCAGTCCAGTGCACAGAACGTCTTCCACCAGCACCACGCGCTGCTTGCAGAAACAGCCATTACTAATGAGACGGAAAGTAACACCGGACTAATAAGGACAATCTCTTTTCCCTTCCCAATGAACGGCTGAATGGTATCACAACCTTCTACTTCATGGAATAGTACTAGCTTGCACATGTCCTCACCAGATCAGTACAGTGCATCCTGCTCATGTCAGTCTGCTGGGGGCTACCCAGAGCATTTATTAATTTTGAAATTCAGCATTTCAGTTCCATTATAAAGGTTATTTTTTAAACCAGAAAACTAAGCCCTCATTCCCCCTTTATATCGACAGTATACTCAAGTTTACTTTTAACTATCTGCTCAAAGAGTTGACTATAAAATTCAGAAGCTGTATTTCATATCTTGTATTTGGTTCCTGAAAGACATGTTCAAGAATTCATCAGAATATCTATTTCCCCAAATCCCCTTTATCCAAATAGGATGAAAGGACACTAACTGATGCTTAATGAACACCTGCTTAGCATGGATGCACTTGGCCAATGCCCAGCAGTAAGCAATGCTTGGAATCAATATCCAAAGTTTGGGAGATAAGATAAGCTTCCACCAACTCAACCTCTGAGCACCAACCTTGAGCTCCTCCTTCCTCCTCACACGGAAGCATTTCTGTTTCTAAAGCAAAACATTTGCAAGTCCCTCACCACTGCATATACAGTATATCCCAACCCTCCTCTGCACTGGCTCCTCCACTCCTGGGAACCAGACATGGATTTCTGCTACATGGGCTCCAGAGACAAGACTGATGTGTCAGCATAGAGCACATCTCTTCTCCTCCTCTTCCCTGCTGGCTCCAGGCCTCCTCTTCTCCAAACTGTCCACCCAGCCCACCCACTTTCTCAGAAATGGTGGCAGAAGCAGTGAGATGGGGAGAAAGGTGGGGATGGCAAGGGGTCCACCCAACTCTGCTTCCACAGAGCCAGAAAACTCCTCTCCATGACAGTCCTTCATGAACAGATGCAGCTTTTTATGGCCGTATAGCTTTCTTCCAGCTCTGAACATTGTATTTGTATCTTCAACCCTCTGTAACTTTACAGTAGCTTTTAAAAGTGTGATTGCTGAATGTGGGACTCCAGCAGCAGCACACAATCGAGCAGTCAGACCTAGAGCAACCTCTCTGCCCCTACCCACGGCTGCTTCTGTTCCTCTGAGGTTCAGCTCCTTGCAACCTTCTGCAGAACCCTGACTGGCAACAAGAAGAATCAGATTTCTTTTCTACAAGTCAAATGCCATTGTTCCTCCTGCCCATCTCATTCCCAACTAGTTCAAAGTTGCATGCTACTCGTGGAAATTTCCTTGTAAAAATATCCTCTCCTTACACCAAAAGCAATGTTTGCCCACCATGGCCCCTCAAATGGAAGATTCTCTTATGTCAGTGATTTATACTGTGGCTATTTTTGTTTCCTAATGGGAAGGCCCGTACTCCAACGCAGCACATGTACGTACACAGCTGTCAGACCGGCATACCGCCCTGGGGTTACTCCGCCAGCAGAGCAGCAGCCAGAACAACCGCAGCCTGCGTGGCACTGCCTGCCCTGAGCCCTGCTCACAGCCCGAGTTCAGCGCTCACCAAACAGCAGCAGGCCACGCGTCCCCTCCCCACCACCAAGCACAGGGGAGAGCTTTAGCCATACAAAGCATCAGCAGTCACAGCAACCGTAACGCAACGACCTTTTGGCTATTTTATTGCAGCATCCATCAGTACTTCTGCCTTAGGAGAAAAACTGGGGCAGTCCCACATTGGCATAAAGGCAGCATTTAAGAGGGACCCCCCCCACCCCCATACTAAATAAGATTAGAAATAGTTATATAATGGGATGAGCCTTTAGCCACAAATAGAAAAAAAATCACATTACTCTTAAACTTGCACCTACGTTAAAACCCAGCAGTCTACCAAAGGTTGGGATAAGCACTTGTTTGTGTCAGAGTTTGTAAAATTACACAGTGCTCCAGGATTATTACGGATCTTGTCAAAACTCCTCCAGAGGCAGAGGGGAGGATTATGGTGGGGAATTGACTTTCTCCGACTGATTTTAATGAAAAGTCAGATTTCTGAGACAACGTTATAATAATGCTTCCACTTCTCCCCACAGCCTGAAGCGTCTCTTTCTCCCCCTCGCCTGCCTGTTACTAAGCCGATATCAGCACTTTGATGTTCCTTCTGCTGCTGGAGCTCGTCCCCTCCCGCCCCCAGCCCCTGCTGCAGTGCCCGCGATTGCCAGCCCATAAATACAACTGCACCGTGTCAGGCTGATCAAAGTGTCAGGCTGTCACATCTGGCTGAAAAAAGCAGCAGTTTGCATTTGATCCATAACATATGTAGGACATAGAAATGCTTAGCTATAAAATTACTCATCTTAAACACTGTAATAATCAGGCACGGTTGCTACAGATAGCCTGCTATTATACATGCGTTTAAGATTCTGATAAGGAATGCCTTATTACTTTTACAAACCCATGCAGCACCATGGTTCCCCTAAGCAACATTAACCAACCTACTAGTGAAACTACGCTGTGTTACAAAGGGACTCTGCTCGTTCTCATAAAAAGGTGTTTATACCAGGTTAGTGTCATTTAACCCAGGAGAGAAACTCCTCAATACAAGTGAGCGGAACGTATTCCCACTTTTCCCACTCCCTTTTACTAATTACTACTTTCCCTCATCATATTTATGTTTACATATAGATTTGCACCTATCATTGAAGTGTTATTATGAGATTTTTTTATCCCAACATAATAGCACTGCATCCTACTGGCGATCCTGCAATTCCATGGTGTGATGTGGGAAGTCAGCATCGGGTCGCTAACGAAGCCCCGTGCCTCACCTCATCGAAGGAAGCAGGAAACAATCTGGAAGCAGTGGCAGAAGAGCTTTTATTCAAATACACATGTGCATGTTATCACAGCACAAGAGGAGAGGCCACCTCACTTTAATAATAAAAAAAAAAAGATATCCTCAATGTTTTTCCCCTAAAGATATGCATTGCCAGATCTGCTTTGGGGCACAGACTGCCAGTATACAGTCTTCAGGCTCTATTCTGTCGGTGACATGAAACAGAAGCCCTGCATCGGCACGCCGGCGCGAGGCTGCTCTGCAGGCTGTGCCCCAGGCGGAGCGCTGTGCCGCTGCATCGCTTCTCCTCCACACGCACCTCGCCTTGTTCTTACCCAGCTGCGCAGCGAGCCGCTTCTGCCAGTTCTTCCTTGCTGTGGTCTGAAAGGAAACGCGAACCCGGAGATGCTCTGCCCACAGACACGTGTACCAAAGGACAGCACCGTGCATCCCGCAGGTACAACACCCTTAAGGGAATCATTTCTAAACCATTACCTGTAGAGATATGTATTCCAGACCTGCTGAAAGAAGGTGGCCAGATGTCACTGCTGTTCTCCTGGGCTTCTTGAGTGAAGCAAGAAACAAGCAAGCAAATGAACTAAAACCACAGCAACTCTATAACCCCATCGCCTTTTTGTTGGTGTTCACACAAAAAGCTGCCTCCCTCCACCGCTCTCTGCCTGCTTGGAAATCAGCCGTGAGCTCCAGATGCAGCAGGGATTCCTATGACTTCCCCACGAAGGACTGCTGGTTTGCTCCCGCGGCGCTGCAGGAGCGCAGAGGAGCACTCCCCTCGTGGCCTGAACCGCCCGTGTCTGCGCTACTCCGGCAGGTAAGGCAAGGCAAAAAAAAACTCACGCCCTCCAGGAAACAGAGGTGGAGAAAGGAGCTTTACAAATCTGCCCATCCCACCACTACACTTTGGATTCATTTATCTCAGTAGTAACAGATTGCTCAGCACTTACATTGAACTTTTTAAGAACACAAGACACATTGAGTAGTTTTGCATGCAGAGAGCTATCACTGAGGTATGCCATATCTTAATTTGTGAAGGTGTGTACTGGTTGCCCACTCTGAAATATTCTCCTTTGAAAACACCCTAGTACTTGTTCTACAGTACTGGCTTGGAGCTTTATGGTGTCATCAGTCAGAAACACGGGTGCCAGGTGCTGCACACAGAGGAGAAAGCGCCCAGTGACAAGCAGCACACAGGGAAACCCTGCTTCACTGGAGCTCAAGCAGACCTAAGAGGACACTCCACACTTGTTGCCAATTTACCACCCAAAAGAGTAATTTGCTTTCAGAGCATGCTGACAGGTGTCTTAAAGCCACCCATCATGGCAACTCAAGAGCTCTTTCCTCTGTCCTGGCTGACCCAAGAGATGCAAGAAGTCAGCTGGTGTTCCTGCCTTCTTCTGCATCACCTGATTCACCAGCAACGCCCAGCACTTCGAGCAGGAGGCATTGCACACAACTGTTACGAACCACATCAGGGCAACGCTACATGACAGATCCGTGCAGGTCCAGCTCCCTCCCACACCACCCAGCAATTCCAGGCCTCTCGTCTGTTCATGACAACTGCAAGCAGCAAACCAAACCCTGCTCTCACCAGGACTTCAATTCCACCACCTCCACCGGTGGTGGTGGGAGGATGTACCACATCCTACACAATGCCACATCACCACCATTACTACTTTACACACACAAAACACCCCCTCTCTTAGCTTTGCACTTTTAAAGTGTGCACAAAGGACTGACATCTACTTTTGCCAATACAGTTAAAGATACAACTCCTGACTTTTATAAAAACTTGGTTTAGTCAGAAAGTATCATTTTTACACAACCACTGAAAGGTAAATAAGAACCACACTTCAAAAATACTGCTCACACATAGCATCAGCGTAAAGGCTGCCTTTGTGGCCAAGTACCTTTTGGTTTGCAGCACAGAAAATACAATCAATAAACAATTTTCTATCTTTGACAACTCTGTTCTAGCTTTGTATTTTCTTTTCATATGCTGGAAACATCATCCTTTCGCCAGGCTTCTGCCTTCATCAGGTGTTTGTGTGAAATAACATCAAACTACAGGATGCCATCGCACAGCTCCTGCTCAAAATAGATTAGGAATTAAAAAAACTGAGGTTGATTTAAAAAAATCAGGAATTTCTTCTGGGTAGCCTGACAGGAAGGAAATGTCCCTAATAATCCCTTCCATCCCTTGAAAGTCTCCCTTGTCCTATTCCATGAATGTTTTATGCTTCCAAGCAATGAACCAGAAGCATTTTGCTGGGGCAAAGCAAACCCAAATCCAGAGGATTTTTCTTGCACTAACAAGCATGGGCTGTTGAAGCATTTCCTATTTAGCTGGTGCTTACAAGAATTTACCCCCAGGAAAAGGAAACACACAAGTGTGCCTTTTGCACATCTTTTGAGAGATCCAAAAAGATCCATCGTTTGAGAAACACTAGAAAAAGGGAAGCGCGGATGCCAGCCGCGCTCTGGAGGAGCGGCAGCGAGGAGGTGCTGGCATTGCTCTGCAGTTACCAGCCCGGAGAGCGAGGGCAGCTCCGCTCCAACAGGAAACTTTGGAAAAGCCCCTGTGCCTGGATAGCAGCTGCATCACCCCGGAGCGGTGCAGAGCAAGCTCCCTGCTGGGAATGGAGTCCTCCAGCGCCGTGGCAGATGGCTTTGGCTCGCCCTTGGTGGAGCACCCACCCAAGGGGGTACCCACGCACCAGCAGCTCAGCCCGGAGCGGGGCCCTCGCACCCACACTCCGAACACGAGGGTTAGGCTACAGGACCACGAAGCTGCAACAGCAACCCCTGAGATGGCTTTAACTTGGTGCTCTTAGAAATAAATTGTTCCTCACCATGAACCCCTTCAGGCCTCTTGTTATTGTCCTCCTGATATTCACGGTTTACTGGCTGGTTTCAATCATAGTAAAATGAAACTGCCGAAAGAATAGCACGGGACTGCCAGGCTGTGAAGTGCTCAGTCCTGCTTGATGCAATTCCGACTTGCCTACAAGTTGCTGTACTGCCTCCCTCAATAAATAGAATCCATCCAGCAATGCAGAAGGGAAACTCAATATTTGAAAAGGTTTTAAAAAACTCTACCCGAGTCTGATTCCTGAAGCTGTACCCATACATAACAAGGCATGAAGACACATAGAAGTGTTAAAGTTCAGGCTACAATTTCAGATCATTAGAGGAAACCAAAGAGATGGAAAGAGGATGCAAATATTTAAAAAACGCTTTTCCTTAAGAGAAGTTGGCCAGATTGTTGGTTGCTTCAAATAGCATAGAAACATTTCCTTCTGAATCTCAGAAGCTATCAAGAGAAAACGCCAATTGCAATGGAAATAAATTCACTTCCATCAGCTGCGGATGGTGCCACTACTGTGTTTCATAAAATACAAACTTAATGTTTGATCACCATCTAACGTGCCAGTGAAACAAGTCTACATTCACCAAGCAAAACAGCTCCTCATTAGTTCCGACCCAATTTTAAGCAACAGCTTCTAGAAACAAAAACTTAAAGAGCTTCATTTTCTTTTTTGCTTTCTTAAAAAGAGTTGTGCCTAGTCTTACCAACTGTGGAAAAGGCTGAAACAATTGCATCTCCAATTCCAAAGCCAGACAACACATAAAAAGCATTCAACCAGATTTCATACTTCAAAGTCAATTTCATCGCTTTGCGCTCTCCAACTAATAATTGCTTAACATCTCCGGGGAGCACTGCAGAAACAGGTTCCTGCTACTTGCAGCCAGGTAAACACACACTTGAAGATTCCAGAGAGCTCCAAGCTTGCTTGCCTGGATGTCCCTGAAAGCATCTAGTGTATTTTCAACATGAAGTGTTTCTCTTCTAAATATCTAAAAGGTGTTATGGCACACACCTTTCAGTCCTTTAAGAACTTTGTATACGGACACTATCTGGATAAAGCTAGACAAAAGAAATTTAAGTTACTATTATCCCTAGTCTACCCCACAAAAAAAAAAAAAGTGATTTCCATGTCTTCCACAATTCAGTTCAGGTAAATCTGCCAAATAGCATTTGCTAGAGAGCAGCCTAGAAGTTGGGATTATTCTTTACTCAACTCCGTGTCCTCCATACCTTTGGGTACAGGACAGATCTTCTCCTTACCCTCCTGGGATCCAGTTTCACCTGGCTAAGGCACTGTTCCCACCCCAAGCTGCTGAACATTTTGGGGCAGAATACTCTTAATCATTGCTGCTTATGCAATTTTTCTCTGCTTGAGCACAGCATCTGAGACACTGAGCTTTAGATTCTGCTTTGTCCATCCCAAAAAGCTTTGCATAGAGGGATGCAGAGAGAACGAAACTGCATTGCAGAGCACAGTGCACTATAAAGGTGTCTTAGTTGGCTTTAAATGGGCTAAGGAGGGAAATAAAGGGAGAAAAACAAAACAGACTGGAAACCAAAACACCGCTGCTGAACTTCTGATTTTGTTACTTCATGACCTGAAGCATGACTCTCTCCCTTGATTTTCCTTCTGTAAGATCTGACTAGTAACCATAGTCACTAACAAGAAAAAAAGTGACTCAGAAATGATGTGTTAAAAGTTTTATGCAAGATCGCAGCAGGCATAGCATTGAGGAAGAGAGGCAACGTCCATTTAAAAATCCCTAGTTCAGTTAGACCTAGCCAAGCACATTATTTTCCAAACCTTTGAAATATTCATTTCTGACTTAAGATCTTTGAAACCAGACACCAGCCCAGGTGAGCTTTTAGGGCTGAATTATAAACCCATGAAAACCGAGTTTATAATGGAAATGCTGACAGACTCTCAGCTACAGCTACACTAGTGGGAATCACTGTAATAAAATGAATGCCATCACTCACCTCGTTTTACCAGATTTTATTGCTGTAGAGAAAATTAAGAATCTTAACATCTTGCTCTCCACTAAATTGCTTTTTTTTTCCCCCAGACTTTTTGCTATGCCCTTTGTGATAGCACTTACTTGTAAACATCCTCATTTTTGTCTACATATTAACACACACACATTTAGTAGCCTACATTAGGATTTTTCTCTCTATAGTGTTTAATTTCCTATCAGGCCACTTTATTCTGAATCTTATTCAAATTAAAGCAGGGCTATTATGCAAGGCACAAAAGTTCAATTTGAGTAAAATCTGGGCAGGATTTTCTTTTTTGCATGAAAACAACAGCATAATAAACGCTAATCATTATAATCTTTTCAAAGTGAAAGCTTTTCAAGAGTATTTTTGCATTTACGAATATAAAACATGCTTCCAATTTACATTCTAAAGGTTTGCATAGAATCTGAGATTAGAGATGGAAGAGACCTGTGTGTCATCCATTCAATGCCCTGTCAGTGCTGGATTGTATCATCTGCTGGTAAATATGGAATAAGAAGGTTTAAGAATTATACATTTTAGCTTGTAAACCCGTAATCATCTAACATCAATCACGGCATGCAGAGAAATTTGGAGATCTACATTTCTGTACTGCCGTATGTCAATCAATTCCCAAACTAGCACATACATCAACTACCTCTCCTGGTCAGATATGGGCACCAACTAGGGTAGAGAAATCTGACCCCTTTTAATTAAATTGCTTGGATGATGTGTTTTATGAGACTTGAAGATTGACTCGGCTAATTTAAATCTCTCCCCTGCCGTGACACGGTGGCATCACAACTGACCTATTTCTCATTTGCCCAACAGAGGTCACCAAGGACAAATGAGAGGGTTGTAAACAGCTTCTCTCATCTTATTAAACATCACTTCAGAAACGTGTATAGATTTTGAGTAAGCAAGGTCAAGAAACCATTAGAAAGGTTAAACTGGAAACAAGAGAGCATGCAAGGTGGTCACAAGATTGTTCCAAGTCAGAAAATTAAATTAACCTAAGGAAATCCCTGAAGGTGGCTACATCTTTGTTACTTTTATTAGGGGAAAAAAGTAAAATCAAGAAATAGGGCAAGTCCTATTGAAAAAAAAGGCACCAGCTACTTAGAAAGCCTTACAACTTTTGACAGTCCCCCTTTCAATTCTGAACATGTTTGTTCAGTATTTTGTGTTCACTTGTCATGTGCAATTGTTACAACTTTACCAGTATGGACGTTAGCAGAAATCACAACAAATCACAGGGAGTCTGCTACATCTGCATTCATCCTGAAATGCATTGCACGCTCATCCAAAATGGGGATCAGAAGAACACCACAGGCAAAGGCACACTCGTGCATCTGAAGATTACCGTTACTCAGACTTAGCTAAACTAGAAAGAGTGAGCCAAAAACTCTGCGGGACCCGCTTAAGCAAATCAAGTGGTATAGATGGCTAAGCTGCCACCAGGAAACATACTTCAGTACCAAAGCTGCTGCTGAGTACATCCCAAAGCTTTTCTGCGCTGGCTCACCCAGCTCTCTGAGCACTTAGGAGCGTATGCTCCTTGAGATAACCAAAATTCAAGGAAGAACCCTCTTTTCCAGGCACTTAAGGGAACATCTGACAGCAGCCAGTATGCTATACAGCCATTTTCATTAAAAATGCGTAAATGTGGGCCCCATCCTAAACTCCTGCAGAGCAGCATTTCTGGCTGGGCTGCAGCGCAGTTTCACAGGAAGGCCAAGAGAGATTCTCCTGGAGAACGGGCGCGATGGGCTCACAACCATCCATCAGAAAGGGTCTGAAACTCAAAGCCTTCACTTCATTTACAAGAACTTCAGCAGAATAAAACTAAAACATGGCTACTTTTTCCTCCATTATTCTTTAAGAACAACCATTTCACCTACAACCAAGCACAAGCTGCTTTAAGTACAGAAGGTAGCTCTCAGCTCCAGAGCCCTAAAGAAGGAGATGAGACTTCAGACACGCTCCTCCTGAACAGACACATAGGCATTCAGCATGCCAGCTCCTACAAATCTCACTCTTTGGCATTTAATTCTCCCAATTCACTGTAAATGACACTTAAGATCCAATTCATCATTATAAACGCTGTTCCGAGAGCCAGGTCTCTAATATTCGGGATATGCAGGGTGAGCAATTTAAGACTAGGTTCACTGTGAACTCATTATATCCAACTACCCCAAACTACATGACACCAACTTTGAAATATAAGCACCAAATTATAGTGAACTGCTCACAGTTAAGAAAATAACACTTCAAGTGTAGTCAAAGTATTTCCAAAGAAATAGCTCTTTGTTCTTCTATTATCTTAAGATAAATAGAGCTATAAAATTATTCATGGCTTTTCTCAGGAAAACATCCTGATTATTTATTCTATATTAGAAATGCATGCAAGATGTCTACAGTTTAACACTTTTGGTAATAATTGCGCTATACATTGCCTGGAAGAACAGTGTCAAGAACCTCCCCAGAACATATATTACTAAAGTGCACACAAATATCCTTCACTTCTTCCTGATACTTTGTGCCGTAAGACAGTGAACACCACTGCTGGAAAAGTGTGTATAATATCATCACGCTAATGAACAAGAACAGTAAGAAATTGGATAAGACAATGTATGTGTCAATTGAAATTAAGTTTTTTTTTAGTCCAGAAAAAGTGAAAGCAAGGCTGAGGGATCTGAGCAAGATGGTCGACGTATTTCTAATGCGTTAGAATGTAATGCACAGAAGCAACGCTCCCTTTGTTCATCACGGTCATAAGCAGAAGGATTAGATCTGGTTCCTTAACACTACCGAAGACATAGGCTGGCCCTCAGAAAACCTGTCAGCATACTGAAACAGAACTGGCTAGATGAGGTTGTTAATTGTTCCCCTATCATCGTGAGTATTGCAATACCTGAAGCACTATACAGAAGGGCAAGTGCAGCTCCTCCAGCTTTTGGTGCCCTCACCACCTCCTGGGGAGGGCCTGATCCTGCCTGCGCAGACAGCACACGCTGGGACAACCCACAGCGCAGCGAGTACCAGGAGGCCCAGGCTCCTCTGTGCCATCAGGGCAGACCAGGCACACTCAGGATGGAGCAAACCAGCCACCAAGGGGACAGCCCAAAACTTCCTTTGGTTTGAGCTTTAATTGCCTCTGTGGTCAGACAACAGATAAGCATGAAGTTCAGGGTAGCATAATTAAATATCAGCATCTAAATAGAAGCTTTTTTTTTTTTAATCTATTCATTTCCTACTTTCCCTGGTTGTAGAACTAAGGTAGTATTGCTTCTGGTAGCACTATTCCTGTTTCTAGCAATAGCTTGACAAATGCACCTGAGGCACTTGGATGCCACACTGAGAAAGGCTCACAGGAAACAGAAGGGACTTTGACCCCTGCAAATTGAAGCACGAGTACTGCTACTTACAGGGAAGGAAAGAGATCTCAAGGATGAGAAACTTAAGACCATAATTTTTAAATGAGAAAAATCCTTGTCTAAAACCAGTATGCACAGAGCACTTGAAAGCAGATGATACAGTGGGAGGCACGCACATGCGATAGTTTGAGCCGCGCAGCCTGACCTGCCGGCCGGGAGCAGGCAGCGGCCTCGGGCAGGGCATTTGTTCGCAGCAGCCAAGGAAAGGGAAAGGGGCTGCTCCTGGACCAGAGCCACCTCCGCCAGGCTGCCCGTGAAGCTGACAGCGCTGGGGAGTACACGCAGGTAGGCCCTTCTGTTCGGGGCAGTGCAGCCAGGAGGTGGATTTAAAACTGGCTTTAAAAAAGCAAAAGTGAAAATGCTTTCAGCAAGTCTCAGATACACAACAGGAGTTGGGAAGGTGAGAATCAAAGGCTGTTTCTCACTAAAATTACTGCATCAATTTTCACCTCATCTGTCACAGCAGACTCAAACACCAGTAACTTGAAAGGTACTTTTATATCAGAAAAAAAGGAATGTTAATTTATACCCCTCAAAAAATTAGAAGCTACGCATTGGTTTTCAGGTTTAGAACGTTATACCCCACAGCACCTTTGTCCAGTGCTGAAGAACAAAGCAATGATATTACTTAAACTGGGGCTTAATTTCTAGAAAACCACCCTGACAGATCTATTAGGCTGTAGGACACGGTCCTAAGGGAGGCTGTAGGAGTCTTATCACTTCGGGCTTGTAAAACCAGAACAGACAGATGATCAGCAGACACTGTGCAGGAACAAACCTCTCCTGGAAGGTAAACTGGCCAGATGATCTACAAGCTGATATCCATCTCCAGTGTCTATGATCTATTACAGCCCATTATTTTAATTCACTGAAACTGCATGCCCTGACTAACCAAGGCTGCTCCTTTTTCAATCCAATCTCCTCAAGCACAGTTTAAGTAAATCTCTGCCAGGCACTAAAGACAACAGCAAAACCTCTCTCCTAAATGAAATTTGCTAATTAAAACCATGTTTCTATTAGCAGCACGAGGATAGGGCGAGCAGGAATTGCCGCAGCATGCATTCCTGCTGAGCATCTCTCAACAGCCAGGACTTGGGCTCTCCTGGCACTAGGAGGGAATACAGTGCAGGAGAGCCTCTGTTGTCACCTCACAGAGGTGTTGTACAAAAACGGTGCTCAAACACTATTACTCTGGAACAACACTACTATGGTTTGATAAACCCACAAAACAGAGTGATTGAAGAATCAGTGTGTTAAACAATCCTAGCTACTAAATTTCAAACCTCAATTTTTGAGCAAAATAATTGCTGCCTCACTGATGTCCGTGAAAAATTGCAAAGGTCCCATTTTATCCCAGCTATTTAGGTTTCGTAAGTACCAACCAAGTATGAAAACATGAGATTGCAGAAAAAGGTGAACCCCTCACAGGGCTGCCATCAGCACTTTATTGCCGTTTACCGCCTGTACTGCAGAAGCTTGCAGAAAAGCAGCCAACAGAAGGAGCATAACACCACGAACAAGCACGAAGGCACGTCCACACTGTGCAACTGAGAGGCGCCAAGCTCGACAAACAGAAGTGGCAAACAACAGAAAAGTCACAGAAGAATGCACAGGTGTTTTAAGTTTGATATAAAAGAATGAAGAACTTGCTTCTGTCCAGAAATAACCTTTACAACTGAAGGAGGAGATGAGACACAGACGGATGGGCAGGTAAGAGAACAAGATGAAGCAGTGCTGTGCAGCACAAAGCACCACCACACACACGGCACTCGCTGAGGTCCCCGATTCATACATCTTGCTGCGAAGGAGAGCTTTAAGGGAGGAGCGCAGCACGCAGGCAGACAAAACGCCTGCAGCCACGGTTTGTCCAGCCATCTCCCTGGGGCACATTCCCCGCAGAGCTCCTGACCCTGCTCGCCGGGGAGCTGCTCCCAGGCAGCGCTCTGCGGCACGGCTCAGGGAGGACCCGAGCCGACAGGACAGCACTGTGCAACTGGAAAGGCAAAACGAGACAAAGTGTTGCATCCTGTGACAGGGAAAGACATCGAGGACATGAAGTCAAAAGCACTGATGCAAGCTCTTTGAATATCCTTCGCTCTGCTAAAAGTAGAAAATAAGCACATGAAATAAGGTTGGCTCAAAGCATCTGTTACCCCCTACAGGGTTTCTGCTCAGTACTCAGAGGGGAGGAGAGGAGAATGCAGAGCAGAGCTTTGATGGTTATGAATCCAGAAGCAACGCTGCCAAGCACCTTTGCTGGAGCACCAGAAGAGGGGCCAATGCCTGCGTATGCCCACACATGCTGCCTCATGGGTCCGAGAGGACTGGCAGCATTAGTACAGATGAATAGATAGCCTTTTACTTCTGTGTTAAATATCAGTTAATTGTTCTTCCTCCTGACAGAAAGCGTACCCAAGAGCAATGTGCATGAGACACATCAGGAGATGTGTGACTGAAGCGGCCCTGGGGAGCCTGCTGCTCCCCCGTCACTCCCTGAAGTAATTCTGAAGTCAACAAAACTACATTTTAAAAGTTGATGAAAGCATTTCTGCTAATTCTTGCGTTGGTGTTCAGACACTTAGACACAAGGCAGAATATTAGCAAAGACACGTATCTCAGACATGGCCTACTTCACTGGCTTAAAACCACTGAAACATAATGGACTTCAGTGGAGCTCTTCCCACCACACACATGGGGGGCAGGGAATCAAATCTGTTTAATGGAAAGGCGTAGCATTAGAAAGGTATTTGGGGGGGGGGGGGGGGGGTGAAGAGTAACAAGGTACAGAGCTGGAATAAGAAAAGCAAGCAAGAGCCAAAACTGTATTAACTAAGTGTCAGAGGGGCTGCCAGATGTGCTTCTTTGCCCTCATCTCCAAGGGCCACCTAAAGCCACTGGATTCTCAGTATGTTTGGAGAGGCTTTATTGCTCTATTTATAGCAAAATGAAATACATATTCACATGTCTGGAATGTTTTTGTTATTGTTAAATATTTAAGAAGCACTTATGTTTAAAGTGAAGGCTGAGCAAAATTACTGATTATCATACCATGTCTAGATAATACTGTATTTAAATTATAACAATGTTAAGATTTCTCTATTTCTAGCCCTTTGGGTCCACTTTCCATCTTATTCTTCACCCAACATGTTTTGATGACTGGCTCCGAATACTCCAAATCTTTATTCCTTTGAACTATTCATAATGAAGAACTTGATATTTTAAGTGATAGGGCAGATGATGCTGCCACATGTGCATCTTGACACTGGAATTCAGCATATAACATCCCCAAAGCTGTTAATTCTCAAAACCTCCATGGTGCACGCTGGTAGCCGTGATTATGAAGAACAGTGAGTCCCCAGAAGGAGCCAGCCGCTCATTCCTGAATTTTCACTGAAGTGCACATTGAAGATCAAAGCCTTCTTACAGTCAATGGTCAATTAAGGACTGAGGCAATACAGAGGAGTACCTTGCATTCTTCCATTAAAGTTACTCCCAAAGAAGTAAAACCATCACCTACAGCTCTCATGTCCTGCAATGAGATCCTGGCACAGCTCACCTGGGGAAAAGGGTGACCTAGGGCAGCTCTGTATACAAGGCACATAGGAGTCAGTGAAGTTCAACAAGAGTAAAGTTGGGACAAATGCAAACAGTTAAGGAGGTAACTCAATGCCTGCTGCACAAGAGTAGTTGTACAGAACTGCAGCCTTTCCCATAGCTTTTCACTTTACAGTCAAATCAGTAACCACGAACAACATTGAAAGTGACCATTTAAAACAAGTCAGTGATCACATCAAAAAAATCAGGACTAAAACAGAGTGGCATGTGAAGAGCCAAATATTCACCCGATTCCTGATATTTTCCTTTCAGGTTTTCAGATCTGTTCTTAGCTTTATTAAGAAAGCACTAATGAACTTTAATAGCATGACAGCATACATTTGTGTGCCAGCGGTGGATGTAGATGTTACAAATACAGCAACGGAACATTAAACAGTGATAGCAGGGAGCAAGCACTCAAATCGTCCACTCTATTAGGCAAAAAAAAAAAAAAATCCACACCAGTATTAAGCAAAACAAGTCATCAAGTGATGTAAAAAGCAGTCCCATGGGCATTTATTATGTGATGTAGCAAAAAAAAAAAAAGAATTATCAAAATCAGGTAGCCCTTAAAAACCAAATGTCACCAGTTCTAACTGATGCTCTATGCACTATTACACACTATATATGCTAAGTACACATTTAAATAAAATACTGAAAGGCATATTATAGCAAAACCTATTGGCCAAAAGTTCATAAATGTCCATCCATTTTACTGATTTCATTATCAAGAGGTCATACTTTTAATTCACGTTTTCTAGCTGTATTGTTTGTTCTGTAGAATTAAGACTTGTCTTTAACTTAAAGTTCATGGAGCTCTAAAATTCGTTTTCAAGGGAAACAGTTTTAGTTTTGTTCACCACTTATTACAGCTTATGAATTTATATAAAATAGCCAAAATCTCTTGTGATTCTAGTAGGAATAAAATAATTAAGTCAGTATTGGCTGATTTTAGTTTATAAATCAAGTTATAGCTCCCAAATTGGGAATTTCTGAAACTCATTTTCCTCCATTATAAAAAAAGAAAGCAACTCAGATTCAGGGAATGACAACTACACAACACTTTAGATGACATTTTATTTACTCTGTCCAATAAAGTGTTTCCTAAATTTAGGCATAACAAGTTTCATGTGTTTACCCCATACTTTAAGTGATACCCTCTTGTGTCACCAAACGATTTTTCATCCTTAGTTCATTAAATTCCCAAAATACTGGTAGGCAATAGTACCTAACATTATATTTCATGTTTGTTCCATTTAGGTTGAAGTGAAATTAAGAACTTCTCCATATGCTCCTCCAGGGAGGCTCCACATTTGCCATTTATCAGCTTTAAACAGCAGAACAGAGTCTTTGTTATCTTATCAAATGAACTCTAAGGAGGTGGGTTTTGTTCCTCCCGCAGAGTAAGCCTCTGATTTCAGCCAGGACCGAATCAAGCCAATGCAGCCGTTCAAGGAACGGAATGCTGAAAGTTTACATGGGCTAAGGAAGACAAATCAGTTGAAGAATAAACTCATTAAATGGAACTTAAATATGTACAAACATTACACTGATGACTCAAAAGTGTACTGCAGACTACACTGGCAACTGGTATGGCATGCTTGTGAACTACTTCTATATGGATATACAGTGCTCCCACGCTGTCTGGACATCAGCTATTAGTGACTGCCAAAGCCAGGACATTGTTCTAAATGGATCTCTTGGTGTGATGTAGCTTATCCATTGTTTGCTTGTTTGTTTTACAAGAAAAATAAATCATTTTCAGTATTTTTCATTCTAGCTACAAATTATGATGACCACACAACAAATTCCTATCTCAGAGAGCTGGTCTTCAAGGGGCCAGATGCTGAAGCAGAAATTTCCATATAAAAGTAACCTCAGGTTTCTCATTTACTTTACATCTAGTATTTTAGAGGATGATGAAAGCCAGAACCTTTGAAGGTTTGATCCTGCAACTGTCTTTAAATATAGATGTAACACATGGGTAGTGCTGTTTCTATCTGAAATCCTAACAATTACAAGAAATACCAATAATCAGTCTGTTAAATTGGGACATTTAATAAGATGCTGGAATAGGAAGCAGCTCTTAGTTTCTCTCCATCACTCATTTCCATTTCAGCTAGGAACACCTTCACAGCTAGAGCGCACTGAGGCCCATAAAGACCCTGAGAAGTTCGAAACAGTTCATCTTCCCCATACATAGCAAGTTTCATGCATAAAATTCTTGACTTATTAACAACAGTTTTCATTTGCTACCTTTTCTTTATTGAAAGCACTTTAAGCCATGAAAGTATAAGGGGAAAGGTTTTAAAAGGACAATATACTTTCAGTACCCCTAAGCAGTCTGTTCCAAGTGAAGTTGACTGTCACCTTTTAGCAATGACTATTTTATTGACTGTTCATGCTTTAAAACACGTGGCAAAATCACGCTCAGTCTTTATTGTGAGAAAGATATATGCCCCTTATGCATACCAATGGTTTGGCAATCTTAACCTCAAAAGACAAATGCTGATGTATTCTGTTGCCAAACAGCACAGTAAGTGCTTAAAATGCTGTGGTCTGACCTATAGTTTAAAAGTGACACTACCTAAGATTAGATTGTAATTCAGTGAGTGAATCTCTTCCTAAAACCTAACTGAAATATTAAAGCTCATGATCTCTCCTTTAATATCTTGCAAGAATGAAATCTTGCATAGACATAGGAGACAGAAATGAGGATATGTCCTGTTGCCATGAACACAATCTTCCACTCATCAAGACAGTGCAATCAAACATATCATCTCTTTTGGATGAGAGCATCAAGCTGTCCAGAAAGTCTGTTTAGCAGCAACACATCATATCGGATCAGAAAGACTCAGTTTACAAGTGTTATAACACTAGAAGTTCTATCTAGTCCCAGTCCTCATCTCTGTAACAGCAGGCTTTCCTGAACATCGGAAGTTTATTTACTTTGCCAAGCAATGATTAACACAGCAGACTGAAGTGCGAGGCCTTGGTTTGTCCTCTTGCCCTGGTTCCCTTGCTCTGTCATGTTTCCATCTGCCAGTGCCTTCAGTCAACGATGTTCTGCCAACATTGCACAGATCCCTCCCCCCCCAAAAAAACACACAAATTCTGCTCACTCAGGAATGCACGTCCTTCAGGGAGCAAAGTACCATTTCATTTCTGCTTGAAGAACGGGCTGCCAATTTTAAATGCCATACATCTTATATTCCACCTTATAATATGAACAATTTTTACACAAACAGAAAAAATCAGAATTGGTGAGGTTGGAAGGTAACTAGAGATTGTCTATAGTCTGACCCACTGCAGAAATCACGGACAGCTACCAGCAGGTTGTGCTGGGTTGTGTCCAACTGGGTCTTGAATATCACCAAGGATGGAGAACTCCACAGCCTGCCCGGGCAACCTGTTTCAATGTTCATTCACCCCTACAGGGAAAAAAGTATATGTTTAAGGGAAATTCCCTTATTTCAGTTTGTGCACATTGTCTCTTGTTCTCTTCGCTGTCTTTCCAATTAACAGTTCTTCCAGTTTCAGCCCAATTGATCTCAAACAGTAAGCCCCCCTGTTCCTCTTCCTCTAACCTTCCTACTATCACTGCAGGGATATTAGATCAAGATCTGCCACACAAAGCATAGTTCTTCCTATGAAGAGCTCAAAATTACAGAGCTGGGCACAGCACAACAGGGAGCAGTCACATATGTGCATTCACTTAAAAAGAGTAATTGGAGTGATTTTGGTAGTGGTTGCCAACAACCAGACCAAGGCCAGATAACATCCTGAATTGGCAAAAAGCCCTACCTAGCAAAGCCCAGCCCTGCGGGCTCCCTCCAAGGGTGACTGGGTAGTGGAATAACCCTTTTCTTCAGGTCTGCGGGGCTCTCCATCACTTTGGAGAAGAATCACTCCAGTGCAGGTGTACATACAGTGCTCAGGATGGCAGGTTCAGAGAGCTTCTGGACTATTATGAAGAACTCAGATGACTGCAGAGATTCAGACAGAAAAGTGGTGGGAAGGAGGTAGATTAGAAAAGAGTAAGACACTTATTGGCTGTTTTAATCAGGTATCATGAGAAAACATATCTTTTCTAGCTGGTAGAAAAGAATCAGGAGGAGGGGAAGGCACTCTTCAGATTAAGAGACCTGAAGACTGGAAAAGGCATTGAATTTGAGGGACCCTGGAAAGACCAGCCGAGAGGAGAGCTGTCTGGACTCCCTCCCAGCATAACTGGGAAGTTGAGGAAAATACTGCATGGTAAAGATTTGCAGAGCTCCTGGACTGAACAGGATTAAACTTCAGCTTTGCTTTCCATCCCCACATTGTCCAGAATGTGGCAGAACAGACAGCAGACAGCGTACAGACAGGCCACCTGGAGCCCCAGAGAAGAGCACACTTCTCCCTGACATGCTGCGCGAGTGCAGCCAGGCAAGACAGAGCTTCCCCACAGCCTGCCTTTCAACTTTTCTTTAATGTAAGCACAAGCATCTCCTTCAAATAAGCACTGCACTTTAACAAGCTCATAGCTCACCTGCACATCAAGTGCCATACCTATCAGTCCTCTCTCAGTACAAAGTCATTTATCTTTTTTTTTTCCAAGGTTATTAAGTTAGCACCTGTGCATGGCTGCTCAGTGATCAGGGCATTCTTTAACAGGTTTAAGTCAAAAGCAATCAATATTCAGCATATAAAAATGTACACAAAGCAGAAACAAAAGGCATCCCCTTGGAACTGACAAAACTCAAATAAGAAATTCTCTGAAGTCTATCACATCCTAGTCGGCATTAGTTATTAAGCGATTTTGTATTTCTTTATACATTTTATTCTAAGGATTTCCAAACATTTTTTTTTCCCAATGATTAGATGATTAAGGACTCACTACATCCTTCTACAGACTGCTGAAGAGGCAAAAGACCCCTTTAAAGCTTCAGACAGATGCCTTTCACAAAGGTATTTGTTACGTCAATGAGAAGCCATAAGCCCGCTCAGACACCTGGTAACATGAACTTCTGTTCCTTCTGCCACATACCTACTCAAGTGCTTTAAAGGAAATACAAAGAGGCTGCCAATTCCAGTGAGCTGCATAATGAGTTCTCATCTATGAAAAAGTTTCTAAACCATAAAAATTCATACATTCAACACCTTACGGGAGTTCAGCATTTTTTCCGTGATCCTCAATTCACAGAAACAGTTAATTCCTAACTGCAGAGGTCTCCTCCATTCTGAAGACAATAAATATGCAGCAAATAACTCGCAGCAACAAAGAGTTGATTAGACATATTTAAACAAGAATAATACCTTGTCAGAAATAAATTACTATTGCAGGAGTGTCATACCCAGCTTTGCTTCGTTTGATGAAGCAAAGCAATTCAAATGCTTTTCTCTACATTTTTTACTCTTTAAAAAGCAAATTCTCCGTGTTTCCAGCAATCCAAAAGGTAGGAAGCTTTCTCCTTACCTGCTACCATGACCTTAGCTGTCCGACTGATGATAGCTCCAATGCCTTCTAGAGATGCTTCGCACTGGTAGAGACCTTCGTCTGGCTTGTGATGCCTGGAGTGGACTATGTTTTGTATCAAGAGTGACCCATTCGCCAGCTGCTGCCTCCTTTCATCCACTGCCAGGTTTAAGAAGACCGCATCTTTCTTCCACTTAATAACCGGAGCTCCTCGATCAGATTCTGCCATGCAGTTCAACAGCACATTGCTTCCACGCATGGTGACAGCATCTGAAGGCTCAGTTAAGAACCTCAATGATGTAAAAGTCTTGATCTGTGAACCTAAAAGAGCAAAACAACAGAAGACCAGGAGTAAATATGGGTTACTCGTTTCCACACAGTGAGACACTATCAAAAACAGAAACTCAATATTGGAACTACTATACAACCCTGGAGGCACCACAGATATGCCTGGCAAAAATCATAAGAATTGTTTTTTTGCAAACTTGCTTTGGGACAAAAATATCTTAATCATTACTACAAACAGTGTGTGTAGATAAATAGATGTTTTACATGAAAACTATTTATATGTAAATTTGAAGACAAAACAAAGGAAAAAAAATCTCGACAAGTGCCTACACAGCCAAGTTGAAGACAGGCATAAATGCACTATGCCTGCTGAATTTTATTTGGAGAATTTAATCACCTACAGGACCTGCTCCGGCCACATGCACCAAGATGCATTTCAGTACAACAAGTACAAGAGCTGTGTCAGGCATCTTTCTTAGCAAAGAACTGGGAGGAGAGCACGCACAAGTGCGGTCTGTCCATCTATCAGAAACTGCACCAAAACCTTAGACCTGGTGGATCTTCTTCCCCCTTGCTAGAACAGCATTCCCCTCACTACCAAGTAGGCTGGTCACTGCCTTCCAGTAGGCTGCATTAAACCATGCGAGCACATCCCCTGCGCCAAGGAAGGGCAGGGAAGGCGTTGCAAGCTCTGACTTCCACACTCGCCATTTCAGCTGCACACCATCCCCACCACAGCACCAGAGACCTGAGATTTCCACCTGCAGCAAGAACACAAAGGACAAACTTTTGTGTCACTCTGGCAACGGGACACCCACCAACTTCGTCTAGTTAACAAATGGAGATGGTCTCGGAGCAGAGCTACAACACTTACTCCTTTCTGCTGTGAGCAGAGAATCATTAACAAGCTGAAGAACACGTGGACGCATTTGCATCAAAGGGTGCAACGCCAAACAGAAAGCAGTCCTGTTTCTCTGCTGCATCACGTGTTTTCTAATACTTTATAACCACAGCTCATACAACATGAGGACTGCATTGTCTGATCAAAGTACAACTCTCATTGACTGTACGTGGGTGAGAAAGTACAGGAGTAGCTGCCAACACAGCACGGTAAGAACCAGTGGCTTGTGCTTGGACAAACCGGTGGCAGCACCGGAGGCGTCCCCAGGGCTGGGTGCAGAGCTGCCTGGTACAGCTCAGGTCCCCAGGCGGGCTGCTCCCCGACCATCGACAGCATTGATGGCCTGTGCTCCGGCACAGGGGGGACGGAGTTTTGGGACAGCTGCGCGTGATGCAGGAATGGCTGGGGTTTTGTTGTGTTGTTTTTAAAACTTTGCTTTTACATCACAAGTCCTTTAACTTCTCAGAGCAAAGGAAAATATGCAAGCTTATCAGATAAAAAGATTCAAAAAAACCTTTTAGTTGTAACAAAAAGCTTATTTTCTATTTTGTAAATGCATAGAAAGCTTTGTTCAAGTTATGTATAACAATGCATAAACTGCTGCCTGGCATTTTCTTTATAGAAATTAATTTCATTGTCAAATACTTGGTTGCATCCATAAAGTAATTACTCAAATAGACAGGTACCAGATTTTCCTTTAAAATATATAAAAATATGAGCTGCAGAAAGTTAATAAAATATCACAAAAAAGCAACAGTTGGAAGTCTCAACTCGTAGAGCACTTCAGGCACCATATCAAAAGCACCCTATGACCTAAGCTTAGAACACACTGTCTAATAACAGCAAGATGATGAATCAATGAATCATCACCGTCTTTCATCTATGTTAACGTTCCCACCTCAGTTACCGGAGGAAGCAGAGTTAGACCCAAAAGCTGCACACTAGCACAGGGCACTTTTGCCATAAAACATCTGTAATAGTATAGAGATATATTTGCGATGCACAAAAGAGTAATTATTTT
Source organism: Anseranas semipalmata (assembly GCA_013399115.1). Lineage (NCBI taxonomy): Eukaryota > Metazoa > Chordata > Aves > Anseriformes > Anseranatidae > Anseranas > Anseranas semipalmata. Next base: position 368,412 of record VXAA01002911.1, read on the forward strand.
TAAAACATGTTCCTTCCTATTCTCCCAAAGGCAACTAAGTTCCGTTTGTAAATCACAGCTTCTCATTGGACATTTTATTTATGTCACCAACACATAATACAGTTTAACACAGCTGTTTATGACAGCATGTTAATGATTTTATGTGGCTATTATCACAAGTAAATAATCCACTTCTGCAGAAGAAATAGGGTTATGACAGCTTCCAGTGCAGCAAATACAGAAGTTAAACAAAGATTAACTTTCTTTTCATGCAATTACCCTTACAGTTCAGTTGCAATTTCAGCCATTCACATCCTTTGCAAAAGGCATATTTAGCCCAAATTGCTTTACTACAAGGAAAGTAACAGCTTGAATAACCTGGAAAGCTTTCCAAGTGTGAGGAAAATTCAAATATTCTTGGAAATAATATTCCTAGAGATAGAAGCAACTGTGACATCTTAAAAATGGGAGAAAATGACCATATATTTTCAGAAGCAATTACTTGGAAGTCTAGGAAGGATAAGAATATAATGGCCACATTTTTGCAGTCTTCAGGTACTGAAAGAGAAAGGTAGAAAGGTATTTGAAGATGCCCATACTACCTATTTGTATATTTGAAGCATCAGCTTAGGGAAAGCCCGGGTGCAGTGTTACACCTGGGTCGGGGCAGCCTGGAGAGCTTTCCTAATAACACATCATCTTACTGCACCCCTGGCAGCCACAAGCTTCCTTCCCTAACCCCTACCCCAAGCAGCAAACATGAAACCTGATTCCTCTAGAGCAGGTTATAAGGTTTACACTGTGCCTGTTACATATATATATATATAAATGTGTATATATAAACATATATAATATATAAACGAACTTATTTAAGCACCTGAAAAATATAGTAATTTCTTGATACAATACAGGATAAACAAATCCAGACTTCGTTGAATTCAGAGAGAGAAATCCCAGACTTGATCAGAGCAGACCCCAAGACACCTCCCTGCCTTCCCTCAGCACACAGACCTAGGGACAGTCACCCGAAGAAACCAAAGCTCCACACACCAAGAAGAACCGGGAGCTTCGCCCACACTGAGAAACCAAGCCCCATAGCTCAGCTATGAAACGCGCGCTGAGCGTGCTCTAACCAGGCTGATGGACGTTCCAGCTCTCTAGAAACTGGGCCACGTGTCCTCCAAACAACTGCTTCAGCACAGCTGACCTCAGGAGACACGTGGTTTCCTATCACTGAAATTATCTTCCCCCTGAGAAGACCCATAGTGAATTTAACGAGCACAGAAACATTCAGTTCAGTAAGAACACACACGTGTGTGTGTATACACATACACGACGACATACACACAGAAAACAAAACTGAGCCTATGAAAGAATTCCCAGGACATTTTCAAAAACAAAAGGAGTGCAAATTCTCCAGCAACAAGTTTCTCCAGCAACTTTTCTTAACAGTACATTTATGTTGAGGCCCGAGAGTCCGAAAGCATGTCCCTGCATCCCCTTCTCCCACATAACACTTACCCATTACAACAGCCCCGGGATTTCAGCCCGTGCCCAAGCCTGAGCCAAGCAGCACCCACGCCACTGCTGCCCCAGGGTAAGGCAGCCAAGGGAGCGCGGCAGAGCCGCTCGACTTCAGCTGCTCCTGCAGAGCCCGCGTCCCTGCTACTGCCTGAAGTCTCCTGGCTCTGGCAACACGACCAAAATGAAGCAGAGCTCTGGCTTACCGAGCTCTTTCCTTCCGCTGCTCCTGCAGCGTGCTTTCTCCCTCCACGTTCTCCAAAAGCAAGAGCGCTATATCCAAAACGTCAGTGCCTCAGCCTGTACGTGGTGGAAAGCCAGGGTGAAACCCCCAGTCGCAACAGAGGCAGGGGCAGCGTCAGGACTCCAGGAACATGGGGCTTGCACAGCTGATCTCTCCAGCCACCGACTGCACAGCCTCCTAATGGCCAAAAGAGTTCTTTAAAATGCACCTCCTAGCCCTGGGCAGCTTCTTCACCCTTTGTTACAGCAAATGCCTCGTATACGAAACAGCAGCTACCGTAAGCTACTTTGCCATTTCCATAAGCAGCGTAGGGGACTCCTTTTCTAAGGGTTGCTAGCCTACAATTTAATCCTTCTTGCAATAGCTCAACTAAAACAGAAGGCAAGGAGGGAAGGAAGAAGGCAGCCAGGCAGGAGAAATAGGAGATGAAGAGCTTGCACAAAGCTTGCTGTGAAACACGCTCGTATCATCAGTTGCCAAGTTTTGCTCTCAGTGGGAGTGAGCCTCTGCCTTTACCTGGCATTTCTGCCAATGCCCTTAGTTCTTCATCCGCACTGATTCGCAGTCCTCAGAGCTCCAAGACACCAAACAGCAAAGAACAGGCTGTGGTCATTAACAGTCACCAGGTCGTAGAGACGTGCAGAACACACTCGTCCACATTTATACTGACCCTGGTTTTGATGTTCACCCATCTGGTCTGATAAAACCAGCCTATATGAGAAAGCATCAGCCACTCCAGGGCAGCGTCTGCGTCACACCAAGGACACCCATGCAGCTGCCTGGGGACACCTCACCTTCCCTTGGACCTGCACCCATGCTCTTTGCCTCTGAAAGGCTTTACAAGCCAGAACAACAGAGGGAAGTGCTCTTACAGCTGCTTTATCTGTTGTAGTCAATACATTCACCCTTTCTGTGCATGCTCACAGCTGTCATTTGAGGTCCAGCACCCACATATTTGAAGAAAACAGACTTGAAGGAAATTCGGAGTCCTGCAAGCCTGAGACTGCTGAAACCAATGGGCCCAGGGCACATTAGTGCTTCCTTCTTCCTCTGATTAGTGTTCACAGAACAACGAGGAACAGATTTATGACATCTATGGCTTAACTATAGACTTCAGTGGAAGCACCGTAAAGATTAAATACCTCCTACACAAAGCAACTGTGTCAGCTATTCCAGGCACATCCATGCCATCAAACAAGCCTGTAGCACTGCTTGGAGATCTGACGCTCCGAGGTCAAGGAGAGTGCCCCCGGCAATAGCCCACGCGTTCTTTAACCAAATAAAGGAGAAAACTTGAAGCTAAAAGACCCCATCCTTGGTCCCTTGCTGCTTTAGCAACCAAGACATTACCCTATGTGATGACCTGCTTTGTGATGCAGGAATACAACTAATGGGCTTCTCACCCTGACAGGTAACATCAGAGTAACTGCAAGGTTATCATTCTCCAGGCCACAAATGAAATTAACATTTAAAAGATGATTTCTGATGTGCTTCTTAATCAGTCCCTTGCTTTGAATCCTCCACTTTCTGTTCTGGCTTTGTGAAATGTAATCTTTCAGGGTGGATTTTTTTTTTTTCCCCTTCACGTTCCGCATCAGTTGCTTCCATTACAGAGAGGGAAGAGATGTCACAGTTGCAAAAGCATTTGACCAGGACACCCCTGGAGCCACCTTCTTTTTCAAATAAATATTAAGAAATAAGACTTATGCACACAGACCATTTGAAATCTGAATACAGAAATGCCCCCCAGTCCAGCTGAAATTCGGTAGCTGAGCATGGTAGCTGAACTAAGTCTATTACAATGAAGTGTATTTATGTACACTCAGTATACATTTTCTCAGAGGATTTTTTCCTCTACAGAGCCTGCATGAAATTAGCTGAATGGTCAGGCTAATAAGCATTTATTTACATGCTTAGGTAACGCAGACAATACAACATAACTTGACACAGTTTTATCTGTTTGCACTAAATACACTAATACAATGCTTAATATGTATTAAAAGAAGAACTCCCGTTTTAATGTTTTTATTTAACTTATGATGTGCCTACTGAGGTGCTGAATATTTCATCTCAGCTGCAAGAAGTTTTGGAAGTCTAGCCTCATGCCTGCATTTGGCATTCAGATGTGGAAATAAAATATTGCTCCAAGAACTTACAGAGCAAGACGAGCATGTAGTACATGGAAGCATTGTTCCATTTTTACATAAAACTGAACGTGCACATGACTATCACAATGTTCCAGCCACTGAATTTTTAACTGGTGCTATCACAGGATTTTGGACTGTACCAAGACAGAAGTGCTTATAACCACAGTTCTATTCCAACTCCCCTCCATATTTGCTGAATCATTAGGAATACTTAACTGGCTGTCGAATTTTCACTTGAAAGCTTTAGCTGGTTAAAAATAGGGATTTAGGTGAGTTATCCCTAAGGGTAGCACCTCCACACCCCTATACCCCACTGCTTATATCCAGAGTGCTCTGAACATCAGTTACAGAGAACTTTAGGTTGGGGGCAGCTGATAAGCAACACCTAGAAGGGCTTTGAAGCTGAGACCAAGTAGGTCCACAATCATCCAAGTCCCACATCCAAGCTACCCCTCTAGTGCAAAACCACAATAAAACGTGGTCATATAAAAAATGAAGCCTTTACCAAAGGAAACAAACCCAGTTTCACACGCAGCCCACCTCAGCAAAAAAGAGCAGACAACCCTTATGCAGCAGATGGGTCTGTCACATCACCTTACGCACTCAGTGCTCAGATCAAGTCAGGCTGAGGACTCGTGGGATAAGAGATGAGAACACACGCACAGGCAGATGCTCCGTTCTGCTATCCCTGTGACCGCCAGTGTCTCCAAAAGCACTATTTATTGATCGGGCCCATTTGTCTCCTTTCCCAAGCAAAGACATCTGGAATAGCCGACTAATTCAGAACAGCTCAGGGGCTGACCCAAGCTGATCTCAGACCACACGGCAGTGACAGGGGCAACTCCTTCCCTTCCTCTTGCCCCAGCCACACGCGCCTGGGGCTCCCCTCGCTTCGGCTCCAGCAAACAGGCAAAGGCAGGGGCCAGCCTGAGCCACAGAAAAGCACTAGTCACAGGTCAGACTCCTTGCTGCTGAACCGTAAGTGACACTGCAGAGGACAAGAGCACGATTATTTAGAATACAGGCTGAGGAAAAAAAGATTAAATCTTCTGGTAGTTGCCTGCTGTTTAAATTTAGTTTGGGCAGAGGGAACACTGGCGAGGCTGTACGAGGCTGGGTAAGCACTGACGCACAGCCCCTTTGCTCGTGCGCTCGGTGGCACTCCCTCCAGGGCAGCCCCTGGAAGAGGCAGTCGGGTCCCCCGACACGGGGTGCAGGCACGGGGTGTCTGTTGCAAAACCCCTCAGAACACCACGCGTGATTCCTGCTGCCCAGCTCTGGGCAAAATCAGTCTGATGAACAAAATCTAAAGTCACCTCAGCCAGTAAGCCCTGCAGCGTACACAGCTTTGTCTTCAAGCTTCTAAGCCCATTTAAGCTACAAGTTCACAGGAAAGATTCACAAGTCCCCGTTATCCCTGAAACAAAGTGAGAGTCAATTGGCTTCCTGCGTGCAGCTTACGCACAGGGCGCACACACCAGGGCGGCTGGCTGCTCCGGAAAGGGTTAACGCTGGAGGAGGGACCACAACAGGACAATTCTTCTATTCCACCTCAAAGAGGTATTCTCTCTTGAGATATTATTTCTTAAGGCATAAGTCACCACAGGCTTTTTCCCATCCACATGCTGTCCAGCCTCGACCTAGCTGAGCACCTCCTAGGAAGGCACTCGCCCCATTAGGAGAGTGGCCAGAGGTTTCCCCTCCCAGCACCCGTCATCACTCTCACAGAACAGCTGCCAAACCTTTTTACTTGGAGATAAAAGATGACAGCTGTCAAAATCTTCCTTCTGATTTGACCAGCTCTACTAGGGATGAGCACGATAGTCCACAGGAAAGTTTTCATCTTTTTGGAGGGGATTCACAATGAAGAGATTCATTCTACAATAATCTGACAGTTTTGGGTTGTTTTTTTTTTTTTGCAAAACCACACAAACCAGCCAACTGTGCACACTCCTACTCTGTGTAGGAACTTGCAGCCACTACTTTGCTGAGAACTGGTTTTCAATTTCTTCAAAAACAATAGAAGTGGTATTTCTGTAACCGTAAAAGACAATATGATCTCAGTTGCTTTTAATATTTTTCCACAGCAGGATAAAAAAGAATCTTCTGCCTTTAAGAAAGCTGTTAGCATCAGCCACTTATTTCTGTATTCAGGCTGAAAAATGAGGTGAGAAATAAATAACCCAACCCCTTACTCCTTCAGGAACTGTAGCAGCTAGAGCCCTCCTGTCCGAGACAGCAGCAGCCAGCCCTCCCACCCACACATCAACCCAAAATCGAGGCAGGACCAAGAGCGGGAGCTGGCGAGGTGATGCGCTTCAGGGAAAGCAGCTGGGGATGCCTGTGCTCAGCAAGAGGGCACAGAGGAGTGAGAAGCGCGGGTGGAGGTGTGGAGCCGGGCAGCAGCACGGGATGAGAGGACACGGGGCTTCTGCTGCAGGAGCGGGGCCCAGCTCCTGCTCCGAGCCATGCCCCGCAGGCGCGTGGAGAGCTCTCGCTGGACTCCGCAGCGCAACAACGACCCCACCGTTTTCTTACAGCAGCACAGGGAGGCGAATTGGATTTTTATTTTGAGCATCCAGAGAAGACTGACAAATGGTTAATTACACTGTCCGACTTGCCAGGGCAATTTTTTTCCTACATGATTTTGTTTCAAATGCTTTAATTATGCGATCAGATTATCATGTTATTTGGTGGGTTTCCTTCCTTTTCCCCAAAATAACTGCTACCTACACATGCCAATTTGCACATAAGAGTTCCACAGAGAAAAGAGAAAAAAGCTAGAAAAGATGCCACTATACCTGTAGGTGGATGCACAACACTACTCTCCACTTTAACACTCCCCCATTTAATATACTTTTCAAGATTAAGGGAACAGACAACATGCAAAGTCCAGGAGAACAGCACCACTTTCGGTGCCTGAAAGCAGCATCACCAACTAGGAAGTTATCATTTTGAGCAGTCCCATTTAATCATCACACAGCTTCCAGTGGAAGGCTCCAGCAGGGAGGGCTGTGCCAGGTTCATTTCCCCAGCGCGCGCGCCAGAACACCAGGACATCGCTGCTTTCAACACCCCTCCCAGCCGACACCCTGTCTTTAGGGCAATGCAGGGATTTACTCTTACAGCTGTTAAATGCACGTGCAAAACATAGCAGGTCTCAGGTTTGTCCATCAGTAATTGCCCATTTTCTGAAATAGTGCGTTTCAGGAATCAGGTGAGCATGGCCCTGCAAAGCAAGGCTCAAAAGTCACCTGTCCTCACCAACAGCTGGAGCACATCCAAAGTTGTCTACCAACACCCTCTGTCACATCTCAAACTTACAGCGCGACCTGCTCATTTGGTAAGAATTCTGGACAAGATGATTCTTATGTTGAACCTTCAGAGCTCCAGCCTTTGTCTGGCAACATTTCAGGCTGTGCATCCCACACGTGCGTTTCACAGTTCGGACCAACAAAAGAAAATGCAGAAGAGACACACAAGAGGTTTCTGGCTACAGATAGGGGATGAAATGAAGCAGAGGAAAGAGGAGAAATGAATTTTGGTTATGTTACGAGAGAGGCAGAAAATGAAACAAAGCAAACAGATAAAATCACCTAATTGAAGAATGCAGAGGGAGGGACGATGGGATCGGGCAGAGAAGCGAGGAACCCGAGCGCCAGCAGGAGAAGGAAGAGGAAATCCCCCAGGCAGTGGTGGAGGAACAGTCGAGAAGCAGGGAGGAAAAAAGGAGAGGGGAGAAAAAAAAAAGAGATCAATCCAGTACTGAATCCAGCCCAAGCAGAAAGGGGCTAAAAGGGGAGAGTTGAGTGGAATATAAACAAGGAGAGGCCCACAGATCTGCCCAGATGCAGGCTTTTTACCAGGCTTTGTAGAAAGAAACTGCAAAAGGGACACAAGCCAACAGAACAGACACTCGTGCTCAGATGAAAGGGCAAGGGAGAGCAATAGCTGGAGAGGGCAAGGACACAAATATATGTTAAGGAGAAAAAGAAGTCAGGTGAGAAGGAATAAAGAGAATGAAAAGAATGACAAGAGATACTGAGCTAAAACATTAAAAGAGCACATCAGCTGCTGAGAAAGGAAATCCCCTGGAAGAGCTCTGAGCTACAGGCAGGAGCAGCAAAAACAAAGCCGATATTTCTTTAGCTTGATTTTTTTGGATATGTATTTAGAGGAAAAAAGAACCAAGAAAGGAGCAAGAGGGAGAAAAACATGAAAACAATCCATGAATGAGAGCTCTGTGCTAAATGTAAAAACATTTAACTCCGAGCAGCCTATAGCACAAATCCTGGTGCTTAAACACACATGGCAGTGCTCAAAAAAAGCCACTTCTTGGGAAGACAAAACATTTAGACAGGGTTTTTTTTGTTTTCATATTTGTTCATTTCTTAAATGCATTCCTCCTTCCTTGGAGGCCATTTAGTAATGCAATAAATTAATTTGTACTTAGAGCGAACTCTTTAATCCTTTTTGTTCTCTCCCCTCCCCATCAAATGCATACTACTGAATTTGCATGTATTAGCATAATGAAACATTAATTACATAGTATTTTGGATAGGACAAGCACAGAGCTTCAATCAATCTCAATAACTTGCATCAGGAAGGTGAAAAGCACTGGCCAGACTTATCAGGACAACATAATAGACACAAACACATCAACAGCGCCTGTTGAGGGGGTGATTTAAATGCAGCATCCAAAACCAAAGAAACCTCAGAAAATTACAGAGAAAGTAATCAATTATGTTAATGTACACAGACAAATTATATTCTCCTGTTTTTGTGAGAAAGCAGAGCTGTGTTTGCACTGAAGGATGAGCAGGACTGATCTGGCACATCCAGCGCAGGGGGGTGGGTTATCTCCTTCAACATATGACACGCTATAGCTGCCAAGAACAACACACATGCACCCTCCAGAAGCAACCTCCAATGGCTTGTGAAGACCACCTCTGGTCTCATCTCATCTGCAGCCTTCTCAAGCATCTTCAGCACACCAGATACTGCTGCTGTGCCGTGCAGCAAAATGGTGCCCCGGCCAGGCCCCACAGCAAGCACACCTGTATCTCCTGCAGGTACCCAAGACTGCCCATGCACAAGACCAGCACCAGGAAAGGCAGCAGGAGGACAGCTGGGCGCTCCTCCTATCGCTGTGCATACAATACCCTTATTATAACACCCTCTCTACTCCCATATAGAAATCAGACAGTTTCTTGTCCAATCCTTGAAATTAAAACTCCCCCACTTTACTTAGTAAAAGGCTTCCAGGAACACCAGAATGATGTTCATTAAGGAAACAAACTGCAGTGCTACAATAATGTATGTGAACATTAAAGAAACAAATGGTGACTTCACTGCAGACGTCAAGCCCTTCCCTCCTCGCACAATGGAAACGCTAAGAGCCGATGGACTGTGTGCCCTGAATGCATCATTTCAGCTGCTGGAAAACCCAAAAGAATTAAGATAAAGTCTAATCTGAGCATAATCTGAGTCATAAAACATCCTACAGAGATCGAGACTGCTGTTGTGAGGGATTGCCGATGAATGACAAACTGTTCCCATCACACTCCCTTAACACATCAGCCTTTCCAGCAGAAACAAACACTCTAGTTTGTTTCATAATAAATCACAGCTTCCTTGTTTTACTTTTTCAAATCCCTGTCTCTCAACTACAGAGACAGAGCAATAGAGGGGCCAGACTGGATAACCTCTCAAGGTCCCTTCTAACCTAAACTACTGTGATTCTAGCCAAAGACAGGAGAGCCAATACCCCCACAACCCTAGGAACAATACAAACCTTGGGGAAAAAAATTTTTAAGTCACTAGCTACAAAAATGAACCCCTCCTGTGGGATTTTGTCACATATCACAAGCCAAAGACAATGGATTTGGAGGACATAATTTAAACATATCCATATAACCCTTGCTGTTCAGTTTTGCATCAGCAGTGGAGGACCGATTTTGGTTTTACAGAATGAGCATAGTAACCGAAACCTGAGTTACATGTTTTGGAGAAGATTGAGCCTGATATAGAATGGGTCAGATTTTGACTTGGACAGCGACATTAAATTGACTTACATCCGCTAAGCATTTGGACCTGTATTTTGAAGTCTGCACTGTGACACGATGGAAATCTTCCGAGTACCACAAAACAAGAGGGCCAGCTCTGTGGCAGATCAATATTCAGAAGGCATTCAGAAAGAACCAATGAAAAAATATTAGTTTTCAATTGTATTTCAAAGATATCAGAGCCTAGAAGAGGCATGTCCAAATAACGTCCAAAGCTGTCAGTATGAGTTTACTTGCAGGATGTATAGCTTTTATGGGGAAATTGGCTTTCTGCAACCTGCACACAGTAAGCGGTATTTCTCATCACACCTGTCCTTCAAGCAGAAATGTCAGAGAAAAATGTTTATATCTTCAAAGCCCAAGCCTCATTCTCTACCAGCTACCAAATACCAATTAAATGAGAATTTCCTAACAAGGAGAAAAGAAAAGGAATTAACTCAGCAATTTCTGTTCTGAACACAAAACAGCAGAACTCATCTGTGCAATGCAGTCTTCCAGTAAAAACCAAGAAATTACTCTCACATGAGACTTGGAAGGGGATAAGGAATCCCAAATGATTGTTCCGTGATCAGGCAACCAACTCTCCTTGTTAGTAGAGGGGTTTCAAAGAAAATAAGCTTCTACAAGGGAAGATATGGAAAAACATTTCTGCCCAGGAATTGAAATACCTTGAATGAGTCCTCCAGCATTATCACTTCAGACATGCTAAAACAGCAGATTTGCTCTTACTGGACTAGCTACAACATTTATGTTCATGCACACACAAAGTTTCTCATCAGTTTAAGACAGAATCTAGCTTTTATAAAGTGTTTTGTTCCTGCTCACTCCCTGAACACATGCTGTATTTCAATAGTAGCAAAGAGCATGAAGGAAACTCCCCCTCCTCCTCGATGCACATGTCCACGAGGATGGGCCAGAACTTGACTCAAAGGACATTTTCCTCCTTGTTCTGCTCTGAGCTGTGTGTCCTCCAAAAGGACAGGCTCTCTCCGACCAGAAGTTTTTCTAGGTTTCACCCATCTTTATCTCCCCCTCTCTCTTTGTAAAAGGTGAAAATGCTTCCCCCAGCTGAAAAGCACTCCTTAAACCCCCCAAGAACTGGATTCGCTTTTGTCCCTTACTTAACCACTGCACACTAATCAGTCACTGTGTTGCCTCAGGTGCCCCTAGTGCTGAAGCACCAAGTAAGCACTGAGTAAATTCAGGTGTAATTAAAAAGCAAGAGACAAGGCACTGCCCAGTACCCACCCCAGTGTCTGCCACCACACTTGGTATAGGAGCCAGCATGCAAGGAGCCCCTCTCCTCCTCTTGCAGGCTGGGATCAGCCATTTGCCTGCCCACACTAGAAACAGGACTTCTCACACCCAGCTTCCCTGGCTACTTACACAAAGATGCCCGATTTGAGCCCAAATGTAAGAATTGCACTGATTTATGCCCAATTCCTACTGCAGGTCTGTTGAAGAAAGCAACAGCTCGCTACTAGGACACTGCAGAGTCGCTCTGATCAAGACAGAGTGTCCTGTTGGTTTTGGGCAAGCCAGCCCAGGAACTGGTGTATGCCAAGGCTCAAAATGCCAAGCAAGCATATGCCGACTGTGCTGCGCAGTTCTGGTTAACCACGGCCGCTGTTTCATTGCCCCACTCACCTGTTTCTGCGATGACTACACAGGTAAGTGATCACCCTTCGATGTAAAGCTCTTCAGTGCATTGTGCAAGTTCACCTCCAATTTTGCTCTTAAAAGTACTTTTTTTTTTTTAAATTGGGTAACAGAGCAGCACAGCACATGTAGGAAGAGAGGTCCTTCATCCATATACCCGTAGCAGAACTGCTATATGAGAAGCTCAGTTGTTAAATATGTCCTGAGACTAGAAAAAGCTTAGCAGTCACAGCACAAAATTTAGTCACTTGTAACTAGAACACTGTGCAATAATAGCAACTTTTAGTCAGTTTTTTTATGTGGAGCGAGTAAATCCAAAACATCCTGATGTCCTATTCCAAAACCCTAGAAGTTTTCTTATAATAAAGCTGTTTTTTAGAAGTTTGCCAACTCCAAGGGAAAACAGAAGGAGCAGTCCAACATTGTATTATTCACTTGAATGAGTTTCCAAATTGAAATCACTAAGATTGCAAGTACAGAGTTGTAACTACATGGGAATCCATTTGAAATAATTTCAGGTCTGAATATTGCCATACGGTTCTGTTGATTTCGATGAAGAAAACCTACTCATGTGGATAATACTATGCAGATGGGGCAGTGGCTTTGGGGCCTTTAGCCAAGGCCATGCCTGCTCTTAGCCACCCCTGCAGCTAACTGCCTTCTGATTGCAAGCATTTCTTAAAGGAGGAAAATAAGCTCTCTACAAAAAATATTTACATTCCTTAGTTATGGGCTCAGACTTATGCTGTAGCCACGTCTGTCCTGTTTCTCTATCTGAGGTTCTTTGGAAAGAAAACTTCTGGAAGACTTGAGAAAAATCAAGCTGGGCAAAAGGTTCGATTCACACTTTCAGGAAAAAACTCCAAACCCTGAGCTACGTGAGAGACAGGTAAGAAGAGAAGGAAACATTTGTTATAGCAGCATGGCTATGAAAAATGCTATTACAAACTTAGCTACAAGGGGGAAAATGCCCCAGTCGTTGCTTTGTAACCTTCGCCATCAGCAGCAGCTCCTTTGGAAGGCAAGTGGTGAGACCAGCGACGGAGGAGCCCAGCGGCCAGCCCCGCACAGGGCCCCGTTGTAGCGGGCACCAGGCGAGCGCATACTGCCGGCCTTATTCACCAAGCCCCCGAGGAAATCCGCGGCTGAGTGCCACAAGTGCCACCCAGGCTGCCGTGAATACCAACAACCCACAGTGCACCGCTCCACCCTGCGTCTGCTCCGTACATCACCTTCAGCTGCAGAGCATCAGGGAGTTCCCTGAAACCACCTCCGGCCAAGGCCCGCCTGGACACGCTGCCCCTCCACCTCGCAGCCCAGCCTCACCAAACCACTGTGCTGCCACAACAGGGGGGGCATCCTTTTAGGCTAAATCACCCAAACGACAGTGGTGGATCGAGAAGCAGCCACTAAGATCAGAGCACATCTGCACCTTCTTAAACATCCTACTTCAGTTGCCACCAACTGCGGTAACAAACGCTGTTAAAGCCCTCTGCCCCGCTTGCTATAGCCGCGCACTTAGAACAGCATCCCGTTCTGCATGCTGCTTCCATCTCTAATGGTACAACTTGGTCATTTAAAGTCTCCCCTTAGTACCAGGACACATCACCCTCCCATTTGAGGGTCTTTTACCCACACCGGGAAAACTAAAATCCATCTGATGCATGAAGACATGGGTAACCCCTCATCTGTTGCAGGCTTACTGAAACTCTGGTCAAAATAAGCTGATTAGCACAACATCCAGAAGTTAGCACAACTTCATAATCTTTGAGAACTACAGAAATATTTCATGTTCAACAGTGAAAAAAGTCAAAAAAACTGGGCAAGCCCGAGAGTGTTTATCTCCCTGCGATCAGCAGCCCAGGGTGCCTTGCACTCCCCAGTGCTCCTTCGCCAGGACAGCATAATTAATCACACGGAGCTGTTCTGAGCTCAACTCATAAATTGAAAGCAAAGGAACAAAAGTTTAGACTTGTTCCTCAAAATCACAGCACAAATGTGATTTCGGGTACTATCATCTTTACTTACCTGAACCATGCCATCAGTCCTCCCTTTCCTTTCTGAAGGAAGCATACACCAGGAGGAGAACCACAGAGCAGCAGCAGCATAGATCGGAACCCATGCAGCCGCAGCTCAGGCTGCCTGGTGGGACCCTCATATACCACATGCGCACCGAGGTCACAGGGTGCCAGTGGCACCCAGCCGGCCACTGCAGCCCAAAGGCTCCGCTCAGCTGAGCTGCTCGCTGGAGGAGACCTCTCTGCTATGGAGAGGGGCTGAGAGCTGGGGGTGTTCAGCCTGGAGGAGAGAAGGCCCCGGGGAGACCCCACTGCGGCCTTCCAGTACCTGAAGGGGGCTGCAGGACAGCTGGGGAGGGACTCTCCATTAGGGAGCGTAGGGACAGGACAAGGGGTGATGGCTTTAACCCAAAAGAGGGTAGCTTTAGATTGGATATTAGGAGGAAATTCTTCACCCTGAGGGCAGCGAGGCCCTGGCCCAGGCTGCCCAGGGGAGCTGTGGGTGCCCCATCCCCGGCAGTGCCCGAGGCCAGGCTGGATGGGCTTTGGGCAGCCTGGGCTGCTGGGAGGGGGCCCTGCCATGGCAGGGGTGGGGCCGGGTGGGCTTTGAGGTCCCGGCAGACCCAAACTATTCCCTGATTTTGACGCATGGGAAGTGCCAGAGCCACAGCAGCACAAACCCAGCAGAGCTCACACTGTGGATCCAGTGTTATCAGCCTCCCCAGGCAGCCAGCATCAGGGGCCACCCATAGGGCATGCGGCATTTTCTTCTGAATAGGACACAGGAAAATAAGGGATTTTGTTCACGCTGTGGCAGACACCTCAAGATATCCTGAGAGCACAGATATGCATAAGAGCAGAAGTGCACACAACAATTAGTTCCTGCTTGTAGACCCAAACTACAAGTGTGCTACCAAACTCCTAAAGTCTACACAAACACCCCCCCCCCCCCACC
>VXAA01002911.1:383042-447502 GCA_013399115.1 Anseranas semipalmata
CCCCCCCCAAAAAAAAAAAAATCTAGCAACACTAACACCAAAGGGAACCTTGGGCTTTGTCATGCATGTTCATTTTCTGCTAACAGGAGCCTGGATAACTAGGCTAAACAGACTAATAAAAACATGTTATATACTTTCAAGTGTTACTGTTTTCTAGACACCACTGGTGAGCCTATAGCTCAGGCAGGATCCTCAGGGTTGAAGGTTCTTCTTGAGGTTAAGGAAAAAGAAAGCAAGCATCAAACACCCCATGAGCCTGTTCTTTGCTCGTGGCTGTGTCTTGAAATGCTTTGCAGCCTGACCCTCCAGCAGAGGCCTTAAAGCTCCTTAAAAGCTGCAGCAGAGGTGGCAGAGCAGTCGCTGCCTCCAGGGCACAGCACTTCAGGGCGCACCTTAGCCTGCAAGCCACCCATCGAGCAGAAGACAGCTTCTGGAAATTGCAGTCATACAAAATATTACCTTACATTCGTTAAAGATGGGTATTTTAAATGTGGTAATTCCCCCTTATTCTGTAACTTCTACAACAGCTTTCTCAAAGGCCAGTACATCGCTGGCAGTCTTTGGAGACAGTTCCCCATATTCCTCGGCTGCTATATATAAATACAAGTATGCAATGCTGAAGGTCCCTGGCTTCTTATGGAAAAGGGAAATTGACAGAGAAAATATGAGAACTTGAGGCTACTATTACAGAAGGAACACATGAATAAAACCACTTACTGTAAAAAGAACAAAGGCTAGGACCAAACATTTTAATTCTAATTACTGGCACTCATGTAGATAAACAGTATTTGGTAAATTCAGTTAGGTGCTAAAGGGGTTTTCACTCCCAAATGGCCCATTTCTACCAATTATGCCAATTAATTAGAAAAAATAGAGGTACTGGGGTTTCTCCATGAACAAGGATCAGAAGAATGGAAAGCCATTCACATTAATAAGTACCCATCAAAACACTCTGGCTGACAACCGGGGTAACGGAGCAGTTACAGCACGTGTGCTTTGGACCTGGCTCCTCACCGCATTTTTTCTGCACTCCGCAGAAAGCTGTCTGTTCAGAGCTCTGCTACAACACGAAGCAGCTGCCTCGGGGGTTAAATATGGATGCAGCCACATTACAAGGAGTACAAAGAGGAATCCCCCCCTTCACTTTGACCATCTGTAATGATCTCCAATTACTATTTTGCCCTTACTATCAGAAGGGTACTCACTTCAAAAAACAGCAAATATCATGCCTCAGTTTTAGCTTATTTAATGATTGGATCAGAAAGAATCATCTATTAAGAACAGATATTTCTCCACAATTAAGCAGAAGTATCCCCTAAAAATCCTAGTCCTGTAAGCAAGTTTCAAATAAGACTTCCTTAGCAATACAAACATTATCACTGTAATAGTAAAATCTTCCACTTAGACTGTATTGCTCCCCAAAATGCTTATTTTAAATTACACAGAACCATTATCAAAGCACAGCACGTGCCACAGGGGCTAAAGTCTCTCGGCTGGATTTTCAAGCCACACTGTGGCACACATTGGGCACAGCCTGGTGCCAGCCACCCAGCCAGGATGGGACACTGCCTTCATATCACATTCATACTTCAGCTGGATGCTTTTTATTTAAACTATCTTACACTGTGGGTCTCTGAGCCCAAAATACCAGCTTCCGCTCACCCCCAGAAGCAGAGCTTTTCCCCTCCTGGTCACTCACTCCCACTCCCCTGCTGTCCCCTCCTGCTGCTGAGCTCAGGGCAGGAGCCATCTCCTCCTGCCCCAGATTTCCACCTGGGCAGCGCACAGCCACCCCTCAGGCACGTGGTCACCCAAACCAAACACACAGCAGGCAGCAGGGCTGCTGGCAAGGGAAAAGCTGTTCCTGCTCTTACAAAAAAGACCATGAAAATTGTAGATAGTGTTCTTTTAAAAAAGAATCAAGCTTATGTAATTATATAGGTTATCTATGCTTAAGCATTACAGCAATTTGTGCAAAAAAAATTCTTGCATGCAACAAAGTGTCTATGATCTTCAGTTTAATTGCTTTGCTTTTAAAGAACAATCCCAGTTTTCAAACAAGAATATTGTTTCCCAGGTTCCTTTCCAAACACCTAAACCAAACATTGTCGCTCTAATCTGAGCAAAAAAGAGGGCACAGCTTGCTAGGAGTCCAGGGTCCAGTGCTATAGTAACTAAGGTCATTTCCTTTCTCATTTCTACATTCAGTAAAATGAGTTTTTTTTCCCAGAATATCATATGGCAGAGTTTACATCAGTTTCAAAGTTTTTGGCAACAATCATGTAGTATTGATTTTTGGCCATGCCTCAACTTTTTATAACTGAATCCAGTGTGGAGATGCAAGTGCACATCCCACTGAAAGACATGAGAATTTAATCCAGCCAGCCTTTGCGTTTCTTCCTCCAAACTACACATTTTAGTCTCTTTATTCTAAACCTGGCTTTCAGGCAAAAAACTTGATTGGGGCCAAAATTGATTCAATACTTGCTCTTTTGTGAAGTCAGACATTAAAAAAGCTAACCATACATTCAATTTGGATGCATCTTCTGCTTTTCTCATTATTCTGGTCTTTGTGTTGTACTGTACAGATTTCAGCTCTCATACTAGATATAAAAATACTAGACACTAAAATACTTTCAGTATTGATTTTGCTTTTTTTTTTTTTTTTTAAGGTCTAGCACAAGTACCCAGCAGAAGTAGGATAAGCAACTAGAAGAAGGATAGTGAACTGGAACAAGACACTTGTTTTGATACATCTGCTTGTGCAGCAATAGCCATGCCCGTGCCCAGCAGGCAGCAGCCCTTCAGGAGCACTGGACAGGCCTTCTGGCAGCCGGCTTGTCGGGACAGGTGCCTACAGCAAGGCAGCGAGGTCAGAGCCCATTTGGACATCAGCCCCAGCAGGAGCTGGACCACACCGTGGCCGTGCCTGCAGAGGACGAGTGTCTGTTCCCGCAGCAGCCGAGCTCCGGGGGCTCCTTGGGACACGACACAAGCGCACCTCAGGCTGCACGTGCCCACCAGCTGCAGCACGCAGGTGACAGGGGGCCACTCGAAGTCACCCCGCAACTCCATGCACCTCTCAGGACGCTTCGCAGGGAACCCAGGAGCGCTGTTCTAGTTTGGTAGGGTGGCAGAAGAAAGGGAGTCTAAAGGCTGATGTTTCTTCCTTTCCTTCATCAGCTGCTACAAGTGATAAATCTGAGTATTTTCCAAACAAAATGCACAGCATCACTGCTATCATAATGCAATTGTATTCATTGCATAGAAAGCTATTTTAAGTAGCAAAATATACCTAATGACAATGAAGTCTGTTACATTATTTGAATGCAATAACAAAAGCAGTTTGAAGTTAAACTTCAAAGTAACACAATCTGTTATGTCAGAAAATTCAGTTAGAAACGCTTAGAGCTATTTAGCACAAAAACCTCAAAACTCAAGCAAAGAATTCAGAAGAGTAGCTGTTGATCACAACATGTAACATTTACACCACAAAAACGTGTTTTATGATTTAGGTTTTATCAGATATAAATATGCAGACGCATATGTTCAATGCAGTTCAGGCAGCGATGTTTTCACCACTTCACCAGCCACGTATTTAAACCCTCCCCAGTGCCACCCCTGTGATTAATCCACATCCCATGGGGAGAGGAGAGCCAGTTTTCAGTCTTGTGTGATCAGGAGGGGAGCAGTCCATGCTTTACAAACCTTGTGTTCCAGAGTCCTCAGCACTATTCATATCATGCCATAAAATGATAATTAGTAGAGACAGCACCCTTTTCCATGATCAATGATTTAAGTAATTTTTACATTTGAGGCTGTTGAGATGTTACACCAGCATCCCCAGGGATTTCCAGGTGCTGCTCACGGGACCAGCAGGGTACCAGGGTGGGACATGCAGATGCTTCAGCAGATGTCTGAAATCATCAGCCCCAGGACACTTCTTCCCCAAATTTCTGATCTCTTTATTTTCTACAGCATTGCTAATCCCCCCACACACACACACACAGCATTTGAGGTACCTCAGAGCACATAAGCCACCAATATCATTCATTCACAGCTCTGCCAGAGCCTCTCTAGTAAATATTTCAGTGTACAAACGTTGAAGAAAGATGTAAAGTAATATAGTGATCTTGTCATTGCCAGGAACTGTCATGAGTCAGTGCTTATATGCTTTTTTTTTTTTTGAAAGATATGATATAGATCAGAAGGAATGGCCAGAGCTGGATTAGATATTTCACTGCTGGGTCCTTTGAACAGCCAGCCACTGAATTAAAAGCAAGAGCACTACAGTTATAAGACACTAACCCAAACCACTATCTGCCTTTGTACTAAATCCCATTTCAAACTTACTATCAGTCTTGATATTAAATTCCATTTTGAAAGCATTTAAAGCTGAAAACTTTAAATATATTGCAATTATATAGCAGCTATTAGTAATGCATGTTATACAGTTTTATGAAGTGTTAATAAACTCAATAATAAAAATATATTAATATACCGCAAATTTTTAATTATGAAATGCAATTATAGGTCATTTGTTTGCTTTTAATCATGCTGAGTAATTGGCTGCCTTGCTTCCCACTGATGCATTTATCATTCTTTAGAGAAGCAGCTTCAGCATAATACATGGCCAGTAATGTTTTATACCTGCTTCACACCTATGTAGACAACTGCTAAGATATCGTAGTGATTTGGGCTCACTGAGAATGAACCACCACCAGCTGGCAGCTTGACACCCACTTTACACAGGTAGAATTGACTACAGGGGCACAGCTGGAGAACCAAGCTCACAACATCTGGCATGATTTAGCACAGCGACCTGCAGGACAACAGGAAGGAGAATTTACAGCAGGATTTGAAAACCATCCAGCAAGACAGATACTGATGGTCTGCAGCTCCCTAAGAAGGCAGGCTATGATTTACAATGCTTAAGAGCACTCGGGTCTTACTCACTGTAATACTTCAGCGTTGTACAAAAACCCCGAGCTCCACCACGGAGATGGAGTCCAGCACTCGCTCAGAAACGAGCAGGGCTCCTCCCGCGAGGCGAGACGTGCAGCCTCCCCCGGGCAAGATCCACACGGCACGCAGATAACGCTGCGTGAGGCTGCTTCTGAGACACGTCCGGGAGCCTGCGGATAGCTGAGCATCCTGCCAAGGGTGCTGACCATTGAACCTCGGGATCTCTATCATGCTGCTTAAAGAAGAGAGATGCGAGAAGCCTGAACCCACAAGCCCTAGGTCAGACAGAAAATGACAGATGAGAGAAATCTCCAAGGCAGGAGTAGAAAATGAAGTGCCAGAAGTGGTCACTTAACAAATGAGAAGTTGTCAAGTGAAACAATTCCACAGATCTTTTAAGCAAAATGTTTTTAAATTACAGCTTGAACATGTCATGGGCTCAGCAGGGCAGGTGTTCAGTGGACTTGGTAAGATAAGCTGATTGCACTCAGCTACACTAGGAGGTTTTAGACAGGACTAATTAAGAGGTCCACTTAATAGATAGGCAGATAATGAAGAAGCATGAAGTCAATCCTTACTCTGGGCTTCTGTGAAAGCTGCCCCATACAAGATGAGACAGCAGCAGTCCGCAAACAAACTTCTCCTGTGTGCTTCCGGGGACAAATCAGAGACTGAGCTCAGGAACACCACGTCCAACTGCTTGGAAGGTGACAGACAGCACTTTATTGGAGATTGGAAAGACACCGGCTCTTCCTAGCTGAATTGCAGCTTTCCTCTCTAAATAATTAACACCAAGTGAAATAAGGAGTGGAGCATCACCAGCATAGTCTGAAGGACAGGGCTTGTTGATTGACTAAAAGGAAAAATCTGGAAATATGCGCTTACAGTTCAGATGCTTTTATTGACCAAATAACTGCTAGCTTTCAGCTTGAAAGGTAGAAAATGCTCAAGAATAATTTAAAAAAAAATCACATGAACTTTTGAGAAGGTTTGAATTCAAACTGGAGGCCGGGCCCTAATGTTTTTCTGGCCTACCTGTAAGGAAATACACCAAGCTATAGAGACAATATTGAAATAAGCTAAGAATAGATAAGTGAACTTATTCAATATTGTTATACCAGGTGTGTACAAGAGTATAACAATGTCTTGGACCACATGAGTACTGCTCGCTTCATCCCTTGTACAGCCCCATCTATGGTTGGGTTAATCACCAGCCAGATGAATCAGTATAAATAATTATGATAGGACAGAGATCAAGTACTGATCTTAATACCTTTGTTGACTGGTATAGACATAGGTAAATAGATAAGAATTGAGGTATGTGTAGACAAACACAAAGGCTAACTTTTAAAGAAATTGGGAAAATACCACGTCAAGACACTGAGAAGAAAAGATATGAAAATAAACTGATTAGTGGACCACTGAAAATAGAACAAAAGAACTTGCTGAGGATGGGAAAATAAAGAACTTTTCTGCTGACCAAAGACTTTGGAAATGACATAATTTAGTGAAAACTATATAACCTGTAAGTTGTGTCTTATTAGTTGTCACACACTGAGGTGGTGGCCCAACTCTGAGTTGTTATGAATAAAAGCAAGCCTAGTGTTACCCACTGACTCAAGAAATTCTTTAACACTACCCATACAGCATTGCAAACACCTGACCTCCACCAGCCCAGAGCAGAAGTGTCACTCCAAAGCTTGTGTTTTCTTGGGAAAGACAGCAGTAAATGGTCATTGTGCTCAGCATTTCTGAGAAATGCAGCTTTAGTACCTCTAGAGGCAAACAAAGCGAAAAGCAATTGCATCAAATGATGCAATCTCAAAGTATCTTTTAGTTCTAAAAAAGGAACAGCTGCCTATTCCAGGGCTACAGCCCTAACATTAATCCCTATTATTAGGGTCTGAGGATTACTTTTACTATATTACTTAAGAATTATATATTTATCCAGTCAGTCTTAAGCAGCCATTAGTCCTCTTAATTAAGTACAGTGAAAATACGCGATTTGCTAAGGCAACAGTGTCCAAGTAAATCCAGAGCACATTGCTTTAAGGATACGTAGGACGCACTAAGTGCAGCACATCTGAGGACAAGCGTTACAGAAGGCTGGTTTCTCTAGGAGGAAATTCTCTTTGCAATTAGAGATGTTGAAAACTCTCGCAGCCTGCCAAGTGACAAGCCCATTTCATAGTAACCAGGTTATTATTCAGTCAGATCCAGCAGGAAAATGCCATTCAACAAGATTCATCTGTCCTCACAATAATTTCTCTGTACTGCAACTTCTCCCTAGAACATCAAACTTTACATGCACATCAAACCACATCTGGAAAGACAAGTGGCAGATGCCAGGTTTTAGCTAAGAACAAAGTCTAAGCAATGGTTGTGGTGGTTTTGTTTTACACAAACAATACCCATTGAAAATAGCAACACAAAAGAGATACCACAGTGTAAGGAATGTCCTTACCACCTGGCTCTTCGTACTGAACACTCCTCCCCAGAGGAGCAGGGCCTGGACCAACTCCCGTCCCTGCCTGCAGGCATCAGCACCTCGATGCCAGCACACCGACCCCAGCTGCTCCCTGCCCTGCAGAGCTGAGCCCTTGGCTTTGGCCAGGCTGCACCAGCTCTAAAGGCAGCCCCACCTCCTGCAGACGTCCCTGCAGCTCCTTTGTTCCCAGCTGTCACCTACCCACCTGACTGCTGTAATCCCTCTGTAGCCTCAGGGAGAGGAGCCACCCTTCCTAGGATTGCTAGCAGTGAAACTGACAAGTGCATGGAAGAGAATGGATGCAGAGCTATGAAAATCCAGTGTCTGAAGACCTCTTGGTTTTGTTTTGCCAATAAACAGGTGTCAGATGCATGTAGCCATGAAGAACAGATGCAATATGGTCTTTCCAAAAAAAGAACCAAACCACCTTAAAACTAGCCCTACAGAGGTTAATATTTTCTGTTCACTGCTTACAAGAAAAGATTAGATTACTTATAAATTAATATAAAACTACTGTTTCAAGTTCTTAAAACGCATCTATCAACTGGTAGATAATAAATGCTTCCAGGACCATCACATCTGAGATACCATGAAATGCAGCACAAAACGAAGCCCTTCTTTCACAAGCTGATCAAGTTAGCTTTACATTGTTTGGACACTGATTTCAAAGACACGAAGCTATCATGCCCTATGTAACTAGCATTTTGGTCCAGAGCATTTCAGAGAAGCACCAGGAGGTGCCCCAGCTCCAGGCCAAAGGGGCAGGATGCAGCCCCGAGTTCACCAAGAGGAGCTGGTTTCCTGCCTTTGAAGGAACTCACTGCAATCCCACCACAGCTGCTCATGAGATGCAGCTGGCCACCACTAGGAGCAAGACAAAACAGCAGCCACTGGTGAAGAGACAGCAGAAGATGTATCTGACTTACCTCGATGAGCAGATGGTTAGCACAGTTGAAAGCAACATGCCAAACAAAAACCTGCAGGTTCATCTCAGGGTTCATTGGCAGGATGAAGCAACATTCATCACCTGGCTGTAGGAAAGGGGAAGAACAACAGCAAACTCTTTTCAAAAAAGTTCTTTACAAAATAGACGTCTAGCCACCTCTGAAGGGACTGAAGCCAGAGGAATCCCGCCCATGGGCTGAGGCAGGTAGCAGATAATTCAGCTCCTGCACATCTGTAGTGCACAAGGGACTTCCCCGAAGTACGTAACAGCCTTGTATCAAACACAGCTTTAAAGTGGCAAACCTTATAGAGGAATACACTGAAATCAAATGATCAAAGACAGCACACAAAGAGAAAAGGAGATGGATTTTGTGGTTTCCTTCATTCCCGTAGCGCAAGGAATCATTATTACTTATCTGCCAGCAACTCCCCAGCGCTCGCACGCCACAATGCTGTCGCTTTAGAGTTCTTCAAACACCAGGAGACTCCTGACTCGCATCCTGTAAGGAGCTCCAGACAACTGTGTATGTATCGATTCCCATTTATCAGCACCTTGATCTCGCTTCTAGTTCTCCAGCAACATCTACACACCACTGGAAGCTGCAGGACCAAGTTTTCCTCTCCTGGGGCTGAGTTTTGATCCCTCATACACCCACACATCCGCAACAAGTTCAGGTGCCTGTGCTTGGGGAAGAGGTTGCGATTCTGGGGCTCAACAGCATGCCTTCTGAGCAAGAACATTAGTAAAGATCTGCATCAAATCACACAGAACTGATGCATTCATTTTCAATAACTGAGGCAAGATTTGACTCAAACAAAACAAGCAGCCAGTCTCAGTCTTCATTCATGCAGTAAGGCCAGCAGACAGACGGCATTTAAAAAATTGAAAAGTTTGATTCATCTAATCGATATTCACTTTATTTTCAAAATCATAGCTCAAGGGAATAAATGTGAAACTTTGTCATCAGCACTTGAAATAGATATAACTGCCTGCATCTCTAGGAGACTTTCTAAACAAGTTCTTATTTATCTCAGATGGATGCCTTAGCCATTGCTTTAAGTGGGAAATATTGTCTCTCACCTGGCTCACCCACATCCCCTGAGCTTCAAAATCAACATCTACAAAATGGGCAAGTTTGCAGAACCACTGCCAAGGAACCTTGCTTTACCAGTCTCAACTAATGTCAGACAAAATGTCAGAGACTCCAGAACTGCTCTTGGCAATGCACAAGATGGAAACTGTCCAAATTCAAGCAGCTGAAAACACTGCACAATGGAACTGATGTATCGCATATTGAATTGTGTCAATGATTACATATAATTGTATCATTTCCTAGAGTGAAATTAATGGAAGTTACTATTCAGGAAAAGAAAGAAATTAGCTTTGAAGTAGTATAATAAAAGATTTAAGTTAAGGAAGAAAAGATGTCACATTTTTTAAATTACTATTTATAGTGCCAAGCACACACTATCCGAGCTGTCACTTGGGCATGAAGACTTCTAGCCTCCTTCAAAACAGTGTTACTTAAAAGTTCAGCACAAATAGCCATCTTCACCCTGATTTCCAAAAACACAGAAACATACAAATTCATCTGTATGTGAATGAAAAACTATCGTGGGATCCATAAGCAAAGACAGCATTTAGAGCATCTTTTACAGGAAAAGTTCTATTCAAATGCTAGTCAAGCATCACGTAGCAAAGGGAATTGCATCACCAAGTGTACCACTGCACAGTCTCACAAATCACAGCCATTCAGTAATTGGTCAACAGCAGTTTGCAGTGCATATTAAAAGAAAACTCTAAAGGAAAAAGATTAACTTGACATCACTATCATGGAACATGTCCCAAGCATCCTTGTATGAAGGATGTGACTTATTTATGGCTCTTTGAAATAACTTTGAGCAAGCCCAAGCAAACAGTTTAATCCTAAATTTAAATTATTTCTTATAGATAAGTTCAGGTTCAAGACCCTGCATCAACACAGCCAACAAGACAGGTCTGCTTCTTACATATTTACCAATTGCACATGAGCAGCAATCAGACAAATGCATTCACAGCTTTTGGGGAAGCCAGTTACCCCTTCCGAAGTCCTCAAGGCAGAACAAGTTGAAAGCACACCTAGTAAACCCCAGCCTAAAACGAGAAAAGTGCACTACATTAGTTCAGCTTGCTGTCATTTGATAGGTTTCCTGGAAGGAGCCTACCAGCTCTGCATCACCCCGCACGATGGGCCATCACATCACCAACGAGCCAGCGCTGAGGGCTGGGACTTGCCTCCAGCTTGGCTAAGGAGGGCTGCTTGCCCTCGGCCTCCCCGCAGCCACAAAGCTGGATCAGCAGCACCACCAGAACTCCTCTTCCTGGCTTTTAAATGTAATGAAGCAACAGGAACTCATCTGAAGACCTTCCCAGGCACACTTCACACCGAGCCAGCTGGAGTTTTCCCTAAGAGCTGTGCACAGACTTCAAAATGTGCCCAATCATTTCTAGAAGTGCAAGCTAGACACTGCCACTGTTTTCCCCTCAAGGGCAACCTCCTAGATGAACAGTAAAGTTTAAGCATCTTGTATACTGCCAACAGTATTGTTCAACAATTTCATAGCCTGTTGCTACAAATAGCCAAAAATATCATTCCCAGTTTTGATACAAAACTTGGAAAAGACTTAAAATGCTTTCTATCTGACATAACTTTTATTTTGTCCCAATTGCCATACCCCGCAGTTTTTGGTTGCAGTAAAAAAGCCCTGTGTATCTGTCACCCAATTTTGATATGAAACCGTAAGTCAACTCATGTTTGAGGCTTTTACTAAGCCTAAGAACCAGACACAATAACCCAAGTTTACAACAAAACTGAGTTTGTAAGGTGCTTGGTCACTGCTTGCAAAACTAGGCAGATTCTTGTGTTCACACATTTATGCTAATATCCAAGCCAGTCTTTTAAACTACTACAGTAAAAAATCACCCAATAACTTACAGTAGACAGAGCTTCTAAAAAGCACACTGAAGATGTATCTGACTTGAAAACATTGTTTTTCTTGGCTAAGTTACCAACTGAAAAAGCAATTTTAATAACCAAAACCCTTGCATACATGATATTGTATCAAAACATTGTTCGTTTGCTGCGGAAATTACTAGTTACAGAAGTCAGCCTGAAAAATCTTACAGGATAAGAATTTATGCTCTTTGATTATCACTCAGTTTTACTTGCTTCTATTTCTAACATCATCTAGGAGGAGAGCAAAGTTAATACAGAAAACAATCAAAATACTGTTTGGATCTCAGTAAGCATTTAATTTTGATCCAACCTGATTTCTGGAGAAGTATTTGGCTGAACAACGACAACAGCTCATCAAGCAGTCTAACAGGCACTGAAGAAATCACAAAATTGGACTTGATTCCTTAAGCTACTTGCTACACATCCAAAATGTGGATTTAAAAGCAAGGGGAGGGGATCAAAATGCTTTAAGTAACTGATTATCACTTTAAAGCAGGACTCCAACTGCTAGAACACGCTTCTCTCTTCCCTCACTCCCATAAATAATATTCTTTCAAGGGAAATTGTAAAGCCCTAAGGTAAAACTAATATTTTTAAGTTCTATCCCTGGTAGGTTACCAAACTTCTCTGCTGACCCTATTTTCTTGGGTCTATATTGATTTTTCAATTAAAAATTTATCAGGACTAGAGGAAGTAATAAAGCAGCCAGAGTCACTGTGGGAGACCCAGAGATGAAAAAATAACATTGGTTTCAGAGACTGAGATGGGCTAGAGCTAGCAAGAGCAGTTGATGCATGCAGTATCTAAATGCAGGCAACAGAACTGGTCTATCACAAAAAGAACAAGGAAGGAAAGGGAGGAGGAAGCAGAAGACAATCAATGGAGCTAGATTCCTAGTGAAAAGGTTAATTGAATCTTTTGCTGTCTTTTACTTTGGAAGTCACTTTTCCTAATGTAAATACATAAAGTGCCCTTTTCTGATGCTCCAGTCACACGAATACCTGGTGCATACGAAAACACCCCACAATAAATCATCACTTCACTTTCTGAAAGGTAAAGCAGTACAACTGTATAGCAGCTGACCCGCAAATGAATCTTACCAGCTAGACATGTCCATTTCTGTCTGGCACTGACTACTGGATGCCTTCTTTCCCTTTAAGAAAAAAGGAATCTTACAACATAGGATTATGGCTATCAGAAAGGATCTGCACAGACCAGCACACAAATCTGTTCAGATAGAGCAGCCAAGTTACCTCCCCAAACCTTTAAGGACACAGAATCATATAAATAGAGGAAATGATGAACTTGCACAGTATCATCTCCAAAGGTCACAAGCAACATCACTAGAGCAGTGCTGTCTCTAGCCGCCCTTTCAGCCAAGCCTCGCCACCCTTAGCATGCTTCTAAATGATGGGGGGTTAAGTTACCCCAGACTGATGTTTAATATGGACACCAGGGTACAGCAATTGAGGGGTGGAAATCCCCACAGGTAACACCAGCACCCACAGAAGCCTCTAAGATGCACAGAAGCAAGTGTGAATTTAAGAGCAAGAAAACCCTGAATCCAGCCTCCAATTTGTTTTGACTGTATCTTCAGTAACAGATCAATTTTTATTGCTGTCACTCATTTATGTATTTTGAGAATTACAGAGTCCTCCTGCGACTAAAATAATTGTACATGGAGCTGGAAGAGGTGTGGGGCAGGAGGAGGGAAGAAAAGGGGAAAATTACTGTACTTTTTAAACAACGTGCCAACATTCATAGACTCTCACATGCTTGAATAGGAACCTTTCATGTGTAAAATCAAAACTGAGGGATGCAGTTTCTTTGCAGAGCTGATCTTCCCTTCTCTTGCCAGACATATGCAAAACACATAAGGCTATCCAAACAACATTACAAGATACTTTGTTCAGCCTCAAAATGGATCATAACTTCATCTTCTCAAGAGGCAGCAACCACAACCTTCCAGCCACAGACAAGGCATTTAATCATCACTGAAAACCACAAAGCCAACAGTGAAGACACAGTGGAGCTGGGCTCCCAGCCCCCCAGCACCGGTGTTCCTCCAGGAGAGATGGAGAGGAGACAGGCAAAGCAAGTGCCACAGTTATAACACACTGATAAGCCATACTCCTCCACAGCTGCAGCCCTGCCACATGGAAGAGGACCAAGGAAAGTCATCTCTACAACATTCTCTAACAATTACAAAGCTTTGGGCAAAAAAGAATAAGCCCCAGATGCTACAAGCCCTACCGACAGCAGCTCCCTCCCTCCTTTCTCAAGGCATGGAGCAGGCTCAAGCACCCCCTTCCTCTCACCTGCCAGCCACACAGCAGGGCTGGAGGCATGCTTCCCACAGGGACAACCGAGTGACAGCCAGGAAAAGTGTGATTACACAATATCAGCATCCAGCATCTGTCACCTTCACAATCTTTTTTTCCATGGAGTAAGAAGGAGCAGAGCTTCCCAGAAGGCTCCAGGCACAAAAATACTGTTTTAGCAGAAATGCCACGTTTGTAGCTGGCCTGTATCCTCTTGCTCCATGGCTCAGATCCTCAGGGTATGAAGATCTACAACTTAGGGTGATGAAGGAAAAGCGGTACTTTGGTGAGCTTTGAAGCACAACATAACTCTGCTAAGAAGGAAACCCTTTCTAAACTTGGGTCCTGAAAGGCACTCAAAGTTCAGTATCTCTCACACAGTTTGACAATTACCACCTGTGCGTAAGGCAAAAAGCAGCCAGAAAGCAATGCCCAAACAGATACAGAGCAAGCACCAACCAGGGTCATGGGACAGCCCATGGGTGGCACAGCCTGCCAGTTGTGACTTCCAACAGCTACAGAGCTCGCTCGCCTCTGTTTGCACGGGAAAACTTGGAGACCCAATCCAAGACAGCTCATTCTTGAAGATAACCTGTTCTCAGACTTCTTTGGATATGCCTGTACAACAGAGGGAACACTATGTTATCGGAAAACCTAAGTAAAACACTTATTACATATAGCAATTGTTAAATTATTCTGCTGGATTTATATGAAAAATATACTTTAAGTTTCCACTCCATTTCTTTCTTTCCAGTAAGAGGTATTCCCCCCCCTTTAATGACCCTGCTTAGAGAACTAAACGCTGGCCCTGTAATGACAAACAGCATTCAGAAGTGGATGTTTTAGGATTTCAAAAAAAAAAGATCAGAAACCATACTTGCACATCCCATAGAACAAAGGCAACCAATTCATCAGGAATCAAGAAGGACAACTGACATGTGTCCTGTTCTTAGAACTGGTCACAGCCACTGAGCTCATTATGAACAGCAAGAGAGTTGCTTCCCCAAAGATTAGTGTTCAGTGGCCTATGATCAGAAAGATGCTGTGAAAAGGGTGTATGGTTTGTCCATCTTATTCTCCTTGTTTTACAGAAATGCATCATACAGCCTGAAATACATAATTTTTCATAGCACAAAACAGCAGTTACCCAACTCTGTTTATCTAAATCCTCCCCAGCAGGGGTCACTGAATTAATAACAAATACAAAATTAAACTAAAACATGGAAAATAAGTCCGATAAGTTCTCACTGCCTCTTAATCTTATGCTTACATAGATTCCCCTCAAAAAAATCTAGAAGTCTTCATGCAAAAGTCATTAGGAGAATTGAGTTAAACCTGACACATTCAGCTCCACAAGTAATGAACACATCACTAACAGAACTTACACAAATTCCAGATCAGCAGGTGTGCATCACATACCACATTTCAAATCCAATTTAACCTTCAGAACAATGTCTCTTCTTGTAATTTCTTTTCTAGTTTTTTTGAGGATCACAAAAAAGTCTCAGCTGGTGCAAATTAGCATATTTGTACACTTTGGCCCAAGACTTCAGAATTATGCAAATATTTACCATCTGTGGATCTGACCCAATCTCTCAAAAATAAAGGCAAACTGACTCATTGTGTGTGCCACCTAAATATAAAGCTTAATGTTCCCAAAGATTAAATTTTGCAGTGTACTTTTAAAGGATACTTTAACTTTGATATCAACTCTTAGCAAGTGAGCATCATCTTTGCCACCTTCCATCTGCACAACGTGCCCCTCCTTCCACATGCCTCAGTCAGCCAGAATTTGAATATTTGGTTGATCTTTCCAAAACAAGACCAAAAAAATCAAGTAGGAAAGTTTCTGCTCAGTAAATTTCATTTGAGGTTTACATTAAAGAGGGGAAAATAAGGTGTTTCTTCACGAGAGTGCTTGAGAGCAGCATTTCTATTCGCCTCTCTAATAAACACGCACACTTCCAAGCCGCATTGTTGGAGCTGAAGTGGTTCCCATTGTTTCCTCACTAGCTCTATCAAGGGATCCTGACAGATGACCCATGCAGGGCTCGCTTCTTTGTCTTCCAGCCTCTTATCACCCTTAATTTTTTCCTGAAAAGGGGCAATCTGCTTGGCCTACAGCCTCCTCCTCTCAGAGTAGCAGTTGGTAAGCCGGGGGTCTCCTCCTACCCTGTGGCTTTTATGCAGAGCATGTCTGCCTCCCAATTATCCCAGGCAAAGTTCTGCATAAATTAGTTGATATTGTTACCGAAGCTGTCAGGCATAAATTGTTCTTATTTGCCACAACTGTCAAGCGGAGGGAGGGGGCTCCGTGGTAAGCTTTGACACGCCGCTGCTGCTGCTCCAAGAGGGATGCAAATGCTACCTCCTGCCAGGGTGTTGTCCTGACGACTCCGGGCCATGCCTGGAGATAATAAAACACACACATACCCACAGCTGCCTTAGAGACTGCGGTTATCCGGCAGAACCATCTTCTGGAATAGGAATTAAATTAGAATAAAAAACTGGTGTCTGGGCAGAGATCTGAATAACCAGTTTTATTCTCAAAGCTCGCAGATACATCCGAGCAGAGTTTGAGCAACTGCATCCAGACCATAGCCCCACGGCATTTAGTGCAAGTTCGGCATTTCCCATGGGTGGGTGTAAGGTTCGGTCTTGACACTAATTTACAAACTTAAAGAAACAAAACCCAGTATTACTCAAAGCTGACTTGAATTAATGTTTACTTCACAAGTTACAAAATCTTTAAGATGCTGCATCTGCATAACACCTGTCTTTACTGGTGTTTGTAACACAGATGTAAAGTGGAGCCAAAATACATCCTTCACTCCTCTGGGAGAGTTTTCAGGAGAATAGCAAAGATTTTGGACTGCCACCCAGTGAGACTCGGCACACACAGGCATCCCTCCATTTACTTAACCCTCTTGCATAAGCTGGAATAAGTTCTGCTTAACCAAAACTAAACATAAGAATGCTATGGAAGAAAAATTCTGCTTTATACTATGAACTAAAGAAAGCTCTCAAAGCACAGAAGTGTTGCACTCCTGGTTAGTAAATTGTGCTGAACACAATCATTCTGATTCGTACACATACACAGTCAGACCCGAGAGCAGCGCATCTTGCTACCACTTAGCAGCTAGATAGCCTGGCTAAAAATAGATACACAGCACAGGAAATTACCAGCAACCTACAGCCAGGCATCAGTATGCCGGGGAACAGAAGCAAAAAGGTTAAGAGAAAAGTAATTTGGGTCCCCTGAGAAATCTGTGGCCAAAGCAAAAACAAAGTGTCCTTGAACCACTTTTCTAATTGAAAAATAAAAATCTCTTCCATCTGCCAGAAGTACCCCCCACACAAAAAAAATCATTTGTTTCCTTTCCTGCTAAAATACAAAGTTTCAGAAGACAAATCAAGAAGCCTTTCCAAAATGACATTGCAAACAGCTCACAAAAACACGAATCAAACTGATTAACAAAATAAAATCACTGATTGACTCCCCGCTCATTGTACATCCACAGATTTCCCAAACACCAAGTAATTATTTTGCAGAGGGCAAACCCTCAGCTGGCCTATGCACACAGGTCCCAAAGCGAGCAGTTTGCTCCTCGGCACACCAGCATTAGGGCCCCGCAGCAGCGCGCTGCCTACAGCCCAGCTTCTGGGGCTTCGGAACACGATACAGAGTCCTCAGCAGTTTGCATCCAATTGCTAATTCCTACACAATTCGGTCAGGATGGATCACACCCTTAATCTTTATGATTATGCTAACAGGCACTGTTTTATTAGGAACCAATAGGCACAAAGAAGCAACTCCAAAAAACTCCAAAGGTTGACCTGTTCCTCACCCTGTATCCACAGAACACTGTGCAGGTATCCAACACCTTGCAGACTTAATGTAATTTCAGAAGGGGAAAAAACAAAAAACAAGATCACCAGTATCAAAAGATGCCCCAACATTTTAGAATGAAGCCTTTTCATTTTCCATTTTCTTTTTTGATTCACATAGAGCTATGTGTACATTATTACAATATGAACATATTGCTTTGCACATACCTGATAAATTACATCCCATTTTCTTACACTGCCACCTCATTAATTCCTCCTCTCCCCATTGAGTCACCATCTCCAATAGCCCAGCCAGTCCCAGCAGCTGCCTGCCAAAGCCTCAACACGTGTTTTGCTCAGGAACAACCAGTCTCCAAAACCACACCAGGTGGATGTTCTGCCACTGCCCCCAGCACCTCTAAAAAGCACGCGTGTGGATCTGTCCTCTACTCCACTATTGATTTTCATTAATTCTGTAGAAACTTAACATTTCTTAAACACCTCCTGCTTCTGTCAAGTTGAGCTGAAATTGGAAAATACATTGAAAATGATTGGCAGGAGAAGGACTTGTGGATAGACAGAAGAGTGGAATCAGTTCTGCACTGTAGGAAGTTTGGAAAAAAGTTGAGAAAGCACCTTGATGGACAATACTTAATGATTTCAAAAAATCCTGAAGGTTTTTTTTAACATTTTACTTTGTGAGGAATTTTGATACATTAGCTTCAATATTTTAACATTTTGCCAGATTCTGAATTCAAGTCCTTCATGAAATGAAAACTCCACATGCTGCACGGCTTTGTCCAGCAGCCTGGCCACATCCCAAACTACATCAATGGAAATACTGCATCTTAATACAATGAACCTACACCAAATTTTCTTCATTTTACTAACAAAAAAATCAAAACTATCACTGGTTAGCCTAGATCTAACCCATTCATATTAGTGGGGTAAGTGCTCAAAATGATTCTGAAGAAAATCTATAAATTGATTTGAAGATATCTTTCAACACAGCTTGAAGGGAAAGTTTAAACCCGCAGTCTTCACCCATATACTTCATGCAATCTGTTCCTGTACAGACAAAAAATGGAAATAGGCCCTTTTTCTTGCACTAATATTCCCCCCCCCAAAAAAAAGCCAGGATTAGTCACTGATTTTCTCACTTCATTGTGATCAGAATGAACGATTCTGTACTGAAGACTGAAGCCCAGAGCCTCCACTTACAGACATTAGGAAGTGGTGTCACTAGACATTCATTTTCTTTACAGTAATAAGATGATCCAAAGAATACATTGCCTTAGTGATATAGCAATACTAAATAATTACTAAGTCAATAATGTAATAAGGCCTACAAATCTAAACATTATCAAGGTGTTTGACACTAGACTTCAGGAAATTAATTTGTCGCGTTCAATGGCAGACAAACAATTTCACTAAGATCAAAGCTTACTCTGGGTGACGAAGACTATCTTGTCCTTCTTAAGCTTCATAAGAACTTTAATTAGGACTTGCACTCTGCATGTCAAGACAAAAGACCAATTAAGTACTTGAACCCACCTCCTCCAGGGGAGTATTACAAAGACATGCTTTTGGTTATAGAGTTAGCTCATATTCCCACTAAAGTTTCTTATGAGCTTTGTTGTGCAAAGGAGTCATTCATGCATACACCTGTGTCATATCATTGTCCAGAACAGCTTTATAATGGTGAGCCTTTGCTAGTCCACGCTCAGAAGGCACTTAACCACAAGTTGTGCCTGCTTGTCCCACTTAAAGCTACTACAGCGAGCTGCTTAGTTCACATTTCTGTTTGCATGCCAAGTGTTTCTGAAATAGCCCCGTACCCTCATGCTTATGCAGGAGATATTCTTTGCTCAACTGCAGGCTTTGAAGCACAACACACGCTGTGGGGACAGGGCTGCCACCAGGGGACCAACCAAAGGCATCTCTACTCAGAGTCCAACACCACATCACTGCTCTGATTCAGTTTTCAGGACTAAGAACTGCAAAGGTAATTTGCACTCTGAGAAACCCTGCTGAGAAAAGATGATATAATGGAAGAGTTCACCCCAACCGACATCTCACTCAGGTAAGGCAAAGGCTAATGATAAGACTGTCTAAAGGATCAAATCTCAGCCTTATGGACCTGCTCAAATCTCCCTGCAAGCTATCTCGACTGGAGAGCCTGCTGGCAGCAGGAAACATGGAAATCGCCGTGATGCCAAAGCCAGACAAGATTGTAGTGGTTTTACCCTGCCGGGCAGCTGAACTCCACCACAGCCGCTCTCTCACTCCCCCTCCTCAAAGAAGAGGAGAAGAAAGTATGATGTAAGGAAACAGGGTCTCTCGCAGGTTGAGATAAGGGTAATTTAATTAAAGGGAAAAAAAAAAAAGGAAAGAACAAGCAAAGGCCGCGCAGAAGCCCAGAGGGGAAATGGGAAAAAAAATTATTCTCTACTTCCCCATCAACGAGCGGTGTTCGGCCACGTCTTGGGAAGCAGGGCCTTAATACGCGTAGCGGTTGTTCGGGAGGACAGACGTCTTCACAACGAGAGCCCCCCCTTCTCCTTCCCTTTCCCAGCTTTTATTGCTGAGTGTGACATCATATGGTATGGAATATCCCTTTGGTTGCTTTAGGTCAGCTGCCCTGGCCATGTCCCCTCCCCACTTCTTGCCCACCCCCACCTACTGGCTTTGGGGGGTCTGGAGAGAGTCCTGGTGCTGTGCCAGCACTGCTCGGCAGCAGCCAAACACTGGTGTGATACCAGCGCTGTTCTAGCTCCAAGTGCAGAGTACAATGCTATATGGGCTGCTGCAGGGAAGGTTAACTCTATCCCAGCCAGACCCAGTACAAAGATATAGTTGTAAGGGGTATTCTATAGTTTTTCCTCCATACCCACCTTCAAATACATTACCAACCTGACTTCCTTAGTTCTGCAGTCTGATAGAATAAAGCAAGAGGGAGATGGAGCCTGGACTTGCGCAGCATTAGAAGTGCTTTCCAAGAGGGTGGCAAAGATCTAGAGAGCTGCTGCCCAGGAGCAGAGCAGCAGCATCCCACCACAACAAAGGACATGGCTCCCAGGGGACATATCGGGACCAACATCCCCAAGGAACTCTGCAGCACCTCAAGGGCACACTGTGGAAGTACAAACAGCATACCAGGCAGGGATAGGAGCATCCCACTGACAAGGAGGAACGAGAACCTCTTTGGTGTGCCACACTGCAAGGGAGACCAGAGAGAACACGGGTCCATGCTTTGCAGTGTGAAGCATACAGAGCAGAAAGAGGTCTTAAAGCAGAGGAGTGCCCAGCGATGGAAGGATCTGGAGCCATGCTGCAGCAGGGACCTGAGCCCTGTGGTCTCAAGCACTGCAGCAGCCACAGATACATGCTGCTGGAAGAATCCCGAAAACAGGATTGCACCTCACTGCCTAGCTCGGGGAGCCAGCTTTCCCCCGCACATAGCCACTGCCCTTCCCAGGAGCAGCTTGCCCATCCGTCCCAAGGATCAATGCTGGATTTATGAAGCCAACATAAAGCAGGGTTTTCTTCTGTTCAAAAGAAAGAACAAAGCCATTTTTTCATGCTCCTCTCAGCAACCTGGAGGCTTATGAAAAAAAGAGAACTAGGATGACAGCAAGAGTACATTAAATACTAAAGAGAAGAGAGGGCAATGAATTTTGTGGCCAAGCATGGCTGCTTTCCAGTGCAGCTCAGAGTCTTTCAGCAGCCAGCTGCAAGGGAGTAAGTGCAAGAGCAGAGGGAAGAGCTGCTGCAGCTTCTCAGACTGCATGCAGAGAAGAGGCTGAACATCTCAGCTGACCCCCATTCCCTTCTCAGGTGGAGAAAGGGATTCTGAGAGTCATAACCCAATTGCATCAGAAATCAAGTAATACAACTCTCAATTCAGCCAAGACCCATTTCTTCATTACACAACCAGAGCTAATTGAGAAGCCATTTTCCACTACACTTTCCAGCCTCATAACATACACACAGTGGAAAAAGGGAGAATTACTTGTCTCTCCTCCTCTCCCTTCCCAAATGACCTGTGGTGGTTACAACAGTCAAGCATTTTGCTGTTTGGCTGCATTTGACAACTCAAATTCCCCATGTATTTAAATGACAGTAGATTTGACTTATACAGACCTACAGTTAAGTTCGCAGGAGATCAGGTTCAGCTCCTTTTGACTTGATGTCAATGTCCAACTAAATAACAGAAGTCACTTAAGTTCTCTGTACCTTTGAATATGGGTAGTTTTCTATCACCAGGTATTATTTTGCAGGTATAGTCATATAACCCTGCAGTATGAAATACCTCATTAGACAGGGATCCAAAACTAACATAATGCCAAGCACTGGCAAACAGAAAAGGGAAGGTCTGCTCTTGGAAACAGGGACTTGCACTGGTGCTAGTCATAAACTAACAAAGATCGTTACATGGAATTCTATTAATCTACCTGTACAGTCTACATCCACCAGCTCTCCATACATATAGACATGCAGGTACGTTAGCCAACAGTAGAATAAATATCAGACTATCCAGTTAATAATTGCCAACTTCTGGATGCCTTCTGGATGCCTTCCAGACTCTTTCATGCACATCTGCTCCACACATTAACAGAATGTACAGCAACCAATGCTGCACAATTCAACACAACAATTTAAATATTTTGTGGAATTAATTATATGTAATTAAACTTAATATCATTACATTTGTGTTCTCAGAGGCAAGTATTTTCTAATTGCAGTAATGTCAACAAATTACTTTTCCCCCCTTAGTGAACGGCATCACCATACATACTTCACAGCATTTGTTTAATACCCATACTACAGAACAGCAAAGAAACATCCCGATATATCCACTTCTCCCTGGCCAACGAGCACACCACTACGACCACTAATGGCTTTCCACGCAGGCCGCTCAGCACCCACAGGAGAGCACCACAGCCTGCTTGCCAGGAGATGGGCAGAGCTCCCAGGCCCACCATGCCACACAGCCACAGCTGCCAGCCTCCGCCAGTCAGGGATTTAATTGGGATGCAGCACGGAGACAGCAGCCCCTTGGTGGCTGTTTCCTCATTTATTTGAGGCTGCAACTTTGCGTCCTGTAGGTTGGTTTATTTTGTGGTTTTTGTTGTCGTTTCTCCCCCTTCTCTAAACCCCCATTTGCATGATGATGTGTGCAGTGCAACTTCACCAGCACCATCTCAGAAGACTTTCTGTACTCAAACTAATGGGCCATGACATATATCAATGAGAATAGCAATGAAGAGGTGTAAGATTTCAGTTTTGAGGCCTTTGTTCTATTGGACTGATTTATGAGGCAGTTATCTAATAAAAAGCTCTTACCAGCTTTCATACAACCACAGAAGTGTTGTATATTATGACCCGACCTCCTTTCTTTAATGGATAACTTGGATTCAGTAGTCATCAATTCCTTACCATGACTTATTCTCCAGCCATTCTGCACTTCCTGATCTACAGAGCCGCAGAAGAGGTACGCTCCATTCTGCAGAAATCTCCAGCATCTCAAGACTCAATTTTGTTCTAGTTATGGTAACTTGATCAAGAGCCAAATACCTAAAACATAAGTTTCTGTATGTCAGCAGATATAGGGTATACATCCTGTGCATGTCCTGTAGTGTACAGCAAATACAAGGTTACATAAGTGGTCCTAATCCCCTTTCATTTCAGACTCAACTACATTGTTCCTCCTAGCATCTGCTGGGGTTAATGTTATAAATACAGTCTCTGCTAGTTAACTATGAAGCAAGATTAATAGTTTCCCCGATCAAAAGAAAAAAATTAACTTCCTTATCTGAGTTACAGTTAATCTAGTGTATCAGACATAGCAGGGAAAAATCTGAACCCATTTGTACTAGTAAGTACAAAAAGTGAATGGCTTTATTCCAGACTTAAATTTATAGTTTGCAACCATCACCTTACTTCAAGGTAACCAAACTAGCATATTTCTTAGCACAGTAAGATTAATTACCCTCTAAACAAGTGATTTTTTCCCCAAAGAACTTCAGGTAATATGAAAGAAAGATATCCCAGCTACAAGTAGACCCAAGGCCTCACTCCCCTAACATTGGCTACTTTAAAAACTCAGAGCTCTTTCAAAATTGTGACTATAATCAAATTGTATCAATAACATCTCATGCATTTATCTCAGAAAAATTACTTTTGGCTTAATACCACTTTAAATCTCACCAGAATCGGGCCTTTCAATGGCTTCCTACACAAGTTTATTGCAGAGATAGCACAAAAAGTTTCAATATGCCAAAGTTTAAAAATACAGAAAAAACAAACAGATCACGAACTGAAGAGTAACAGGCTGTAACACAGGAACCTTATCCTGTTACAGAAAGCTCTGCATAACCTTAATTACAGGCAGCGCACCTACGCTTGTGACATGCTGGACCAAGTCTCTGATGCCGTGAGCAGAATTTGTTTCTATAATCTACAGAAAATGAGCTTAAGTTAATAAGAACTTCTACCTTCAAATTCCCAAAACATTTATAAAGTGAGCAACTTTCTCTGGAAAACGTCTTACATGGAAATAATGGCTTAATATTAATAACACTGGTTTAGCCTGACAAGAGTCTGAGCAAATAACGTGTCCTTTCCTGGGAAATCAAATGTAAATCAAACCTGTTTCTGTACAGGTTCTGGAAACCACAAGAAGAATTAAGGTTATTTAAAGCATCTTGGATACAAACCTTCCAAAATGGCAAGGGTCATTTAAGATCTGTTGCTAGGAGACCATAAGGAATGAACGTAAAGGCTGTGTTTATTTTCATTTAAAAAAAATAAAATCAGAAGTGTACAACAAGGAACACGCTCATCTAACAAGGACTCAAGTTATTAGCATCCTATCGGGTTTAAAATCATAGCAGAAGTAAAAAATTTGAAGCTATAATAACCAAACTAGATATTCATGCATCAAATGTCTCTTCCTACCTCCATTCAACAGGATCTGGGTGAATTACAACATCCAAACAAGGGGTTTCATCTTTGAGCTCAATCAGCTGACGCCCAGGTCTTTGGTCCCCACGGTCTAAGCCTCCACCAGTGCTAACACCCACTCCAGCAGTTACTTCAGCTCCGGTCTCGCTCTACAATAGCAACAGCTCTCCAGATTATGAGACTTGCACTTCAGGTCTATTTCTTTTATAACTACATGGCACTTCTCCTAGAGACACTTCATCACTGAATACTGATGTACCGTACCTGCATAAGCTATTTAAATGAGAGAGAGGCTGGGGAGCAGAGAAGAGCTACAATTTTTCTGCTGTATACCTTAGTTCTGAGGAAGTTTTTCCTGGCTTGAATCATCTGGAGCATAAAACCTTCTGCTTTACAGAAAAATAAGAGGTCTTATTGTTTCATCACCTACAACACTGCTGAATGAGCTTTAATTTATAGCAGTGAATACAGCCTTAAAAAACTCTAGGTAGTTATTTGAAAGGCAAAAGGAGGTACATGGGTTAATGGAAAAAGGCAAGGGTTCAACTGCTCAGCATGGCGCATTCACCCTCTTGAGTGCTTCAATTCCACTACACAGCACAGAAAATTTATTCCTGCAGTCATGCATGGAGGATTTAAGGCTGGCAGATTTGTATTTACGGCGTGTTGCAAAATAAACATAAGCAGTTTTGCCGCACAAGAGGTAAAGGTGCTTTGCTTGAGGAAAGTACCTCAAGAGAGCCAAAATCTTTATCTTTTTAAATTAGAACAGAAAATAAAAAGTTGAAGCCTTCTATGAAGAGACATCCGACAGTTTTAAATATGATCACTGAAGTACTTCAAGGTCATATTTGTTTATATATAAGCTTTAACTTATTTATAGCAGTTACACTATAAAAGTAACAGGAGTTATTTCAATTAGTTTCAGATTTCTGCACATGCATTGTTAACTCCAGGTAGCAGAGAAGTTAAAATTTAGTATGCTAGTTTTAGAAGGAAGCCATATTGCCTGGTTTGTTTTTGAAATGCATGCAATTCTTTCAGCTAATGAGACTGCCTTTGTATGGCGAAGAACCATTCTATGGACCTATATAAGCAGATAAACCAGGGATGAAAATCCAGTTAAAGGCTAGGGACTAGCTGGCTGCGAATAAGTATGCATGGTGTTACAACCACCACATCAAAAAAGCACTGCAAGCCAGTTACTCAGTCGCAGAACTTGTATGAAATTCAAATCTACAAACTGATTTTAACAGCAAAAATCTCAAAGTTAAACTCCTATGTCATCTTCTTGCCTTTTTTAAACTACATATGTTCCCAGTGCATCTGAAAATACCAGGACACACCACAATCATCTCAATATACTGAACTATGCAGTAACTTCCATTAACAAGTGCTTTTAATAGCTGTGACACCACTTAGACCCTAAGGCTCGATAAGACCATTAGATTTTCTCATCTGTCCAGCTATCTAACAAAGATTATTCCAAAGTGATTAATTCCAACAAATGTCTATGAATTAAATATATCACACAGGAAGGGAGTCAGCTTAAAGCAGTCATCTGTGGCTAACCAACTTTATTTAGAACACCCATCTTGCTTATAATTTGAATTTGTTTCATTTTATCTTCCAGCTATAGAGTTCCAGCATACTCTTTAGCATTAGGAATTCAGCATTTAAGAACTTACTAGGTTCTGGTACTTTTTTTTTTTCTTTAATCATTTTGCCCCTCAAGTCACTGAAAACTGGAAGAAGTCCACTGCAGACCATTTTGCCAACCCACAAATCAAGCTAGTAGCTATGTTTGCTACTGTTTGAAAAAAGCAATAACAGTCCTCTATTAAGTAAACAATAGTGGTAAAGATGTATTACAATAACAATATTGGATAGGACATTTTTTTTTTTTAAAAGGATGCTAAATCTGAATATGCTTGAGCTAAGCAATTCAAAAAGGCTTCCTAAATTGCCATGCCATCCAAGCTCCACTGCCCGGCAGCAGCACGCAGGCAGGTTTGGCAACAGATTCCCGTATGCCATGAAACTCTTCTCGGGCCGCTCCATCCCTCTGCAACTGGCAGCCACCTCGCTTTGTCTCCAGCTTGGAAATGGCATAGCACTGTCATGCTGAATGGGTGAATCTCAATAGACCCAGAACTACACCACCTGCAGCATCAAGCTGGTGTCTGTTCAAATGGTTGTGTGAGATACTGCTCAGCTCAGACACGCTACCCTGCTTTGCTCACAGGCATGTACAGCTTCCCCTCCTCCCTCAGAGCTGCCAGAGGGAAAAGGGACTACCGTCCAGTTTGAGGAAAATTAAGTGGAACCGTAATACACCACATAAAAGCTATAGCTCACTTTTCCCAGGCCATTTCAGAACAATTATTTCACCTGTAGTATCCATATGGGAAGATGGTTATCAGTTTTATTTTTCATCTGCCTCATTTCCGAGGCAGTTGATATCCTACCTTCCAGGTTCCTTGTTTCTATAAACCCAGGGTCAGCAGTGATGAGACAATGTCAGAACCATCTCAGCTCCTGGTCTCGCTTTCATCCTGCAGAAATTAACTTCCATTCCCTTGAGATGCACCCAAGAGTGCTGCTGCACAATCAGTACTTTGAAGGTACAAAGTGCAATACATCATTGTATGATGTATTTTACTCTCCTTGCTTTCACTGCACACTAGAAAAAACTAACATCCATCTGGATGTAAGGGAATAATTTCACCACACAGACATCCTCTGAGCAACCTGACCAAGTGCATCAGCATCCTCATGGAGTTTTTTTTAATCCAGTTAGCTAGGAGAATTATGGTTTGATCTCCTAGCTGAGATAATAGCCTGAATTATTCTGTTTCTATATATTTTGTGCTATTATGAGAACACAAAAAGAAGAGAGCAAGATAAATGCCAGCCAAAAAAACCTGTGGAGCTGGTTTTACACCACCTTTTCCACCCCAGCACAGGGACAACAGCCAACAAGCAATATTTACACACAGAGCAAACCACTCTGACAAGCACAGGTTCGATGGCAGAGAGGACTGGTTACACCACAGCCTCAGCAGGGCCCACATGCAGCCATCAGCTGGTCCCAGACTCAGGGGAGCAGAACAGGACCTGGAGACAAATCCCAAAGCCTCCCACCCTCTCCCACACAGAGATGGTTCTTAATCATCTAATCCTGTTTCATTGGTTGCAACTCCAGGTGCTGATCACAGAATACTTTACAAGAAAAAAAACTTGAAAGACAGTACTGCTTCCCAGGTTCAGGGGATATTTTTGCATTTTGATAGTTTGCTTTTCAGAGAAAGGGGTGGTTGGCTGGGAGGAAGCTGGCTGCTGCTTTTCAAGGCCTCAGCTAGAGAGCTTTTGACACACTTCAGAAGGCACTAGAGAGCAGAGATTGTTCAGTAACTTTCTGCTGCTGTTCCAAAACGTCAATGCCTACTAACACATATAAGAGATTAATTTATTCCCCTTGGTTGGCCATGCTGGTCATTTCAGTGCTCTGTTAAAGCTCAACCCGCAGTGACAGCAAAGAAGTCATACACTCACAGCCAGCAGAGAAGGCATTCGTAAGGGGGGTTTGTTTTTGTTTGGCTTTGTTATTTTTTAAATCCTGTCTACTCAAATCAGGTACATATTTCTCTTCATAAACACATTACAACATGCACTGGGAGCAAAAAGTTATGTATTTTCTTACCACAAGGGAAAGAGGAATAAGTAGATTTAAAAATAAAATTGTATTACTGTTCTTCAGAAGTTCTGTCTAGGCACGTCAGGCACAGATTTCAATCTCCCAGCAAAACACAAGCCATGCTGCCAGCGCATGTATCAGGTACCCTCATCTCTTAGCATGGCACAGTCATCTCACTCATTGGCATCACAACACAGTGAACCATGTTACTGTCTCAAATTTTCAATCCATCTTTGTCACTACAATACTTCCCAATTCT
Organism: Anseranas semipalmata; assembly: GCA_013399115.1. Classification (NCBI taxonomy): domain Eukaryota; kingdom Metazoa; phylum Chordata; class Aves; order Anseriformes; family Anseranatidae; genus Anseranas; species Anseranas semipalmata. The sequence goes on from VXAA01002911.1 coordinate 411,508, forward strand.
GTCTAGCGTGAGCTCTGCACTGCCTCTCGGAGCATCCTCAGTCATTTCAGAGTCACCAGCCCGATAACCAGCGACAGAGGCACCTCTGGAATCACTGGTCCAACCTCCCACCCAAAGGAGGGCCAACTGGAGCAGGGTGCTCGGGACACTGCATAGCCAGGCCTTGACCATCTACAAAGACAGACTCCATCACCTCTCTGAGCAACCTGTGCAAGTGTTTAACAGCAGAACATTCACAGCAAGGATGATCAAAGGGGATTTCCCTTGTTCCAATTTGTGCCATTGCCTCTTGTCCTGTCACTGGGCACCACTGAGGAGTCCAGCTCTGTNTTTCCAGATTTAACATCCCCAAGTTCTTGGGCCCTCCTCACATAACACATGTTCTGGTCCCTAACTCACCTGTGTTGCCTCCAGCCAGCATGCCTGCTTTGACCTCCAAAATACTGCATAGAGGGGGAAAAAAATTAAATGAAGAGTTCACTTGTTCAGCTTCTTTCAGGGCCAGAACAGCATACACACCCCGATTTCATGGCAGGGGACACTGGCCAGCGTATGAATTCTGTCCTTTCCACTAATTTTTAGAACCAGAATCACAGAATGCTTCGGGTTGGAAGGGACCTTAAAGACCACCTAGCTACAAACTAGATCAGGTTGCCCAAAGCCACATCCAACCCATCCTTGATTGTTGGGGACACTCCAGTTTGACCACCTCCCAACAAGCACCACAAAAGATAATGCTCACCAATTAGAAACTCCTTGCCAATATCCTCCAAATCAAGGCAGCATTCAGATGAAAGTACGCGCATGTTATGTTCTCTGGTGCAATGCTTCCTGGTGCCGTCTTCCTATTTAGCACCAAACCAGATAACACATGCTCTGAATTACTTTCTAGAAGCTATCTGCAGACAAATGGAACAATTCTTTGAGCTTCTGTGACAAATCTTACCTTGCTATCAAAATTTAACAGCCAGAAGCATGATTGTATGTAGAGCGACTGAAAAGCCTATTAGACCTCTGGGTTGTCCTATTTCTATCGGTGGGGGTGAGGTGGATAAGAAATGGCTTTCATGGGACTTTTCTTTTGTGCAAGACCAACTCAAACTGACTCTTCAGAGGTAAAACATTCCAGCTATTAGCTGTAGTAAAAATCCCCACCATAATTTTCTGTCAATTACTGCAAGGTTGATTGAATTTAAGAGGCAGAGGAAATGCAAAGCTGGAGCCAGTAAGTAATGGGCAAGTAGTTTAAGGACAAGCAAGTGTTTAACATATCCATGGGCATACGTCCATCATCTTAGTGCAGCATGAGCTACAGAGAAGCAAATTGTGCAGGAACACTTCCTGTGAAAAACAGGGTTTTTTTTTTTTTTCCAGTGAAAGATTTGTCAGTTGCATATACAAGATGAAATACCTGGAATTGCATATGCATTACTATACATTGCAGCTTGATTGTTTTCAGTGCAGGTCACATGGGAATCGCTTGACAGACTGAAGAGCATGCCTAACTAATGTGAAGAAAACCCCATGTACAGCTCAAGACCACCACTTCCGTGTAAATTCTTCCCTGTTCCTGGCCTTACACTCTTACATTCTTTCATTCTGCAGCAATTGCCCCAATATACAGCAAGGACACAAGATGGTGCCAGCTCTAAAAAGAAAAAGAAAAATCAGGATGAAACTGTATACATAATTTATGTTGTGTGATGTTCCAGAAAACCTTATGCACAGAATTGCATTTTGATATTAAATGGACCTGATTAGTTCACTACTTTATCAAACTCTAGTCAGCAATAATCATCTAATAAAAGTTTAATGACGTATGGCCCCAAAGTTGCAACAACATGATTTTACTCAGTTATATCAATAAAGATAACACATAAGGGATTCTTTCCAGTGTAGCCTAAGGAAGTTATTAACTACCATGCTGAACAAGGGTAGCATGGTGGACAGATTTTTGTAAATTAAGGCAAATAGTTTAAAAGAGAAGAATATAAAATTTAAAACTTCAATTTTTTACTTTAATCTAATTTAAACACAAATAAAAGGGCTAAACCTAATTAACTCTAGAAAATTCCTGTTTTAAAATGTCCCTGAGTTCCTTGGTTCTTATATTTCTTCTTTATTTTTAAGTAGGGCATATTCCATGTTTCCCCTAAGTCCTCAAAGACTGATACAATGTTCACAGGTAATGTTAAAAAGCTTACATAACAAACTCTCTGAAGAGAACACCTTAATTAAAAATATATAAGTGCAAATATAACCATATTTAAGAAGCGTTCTATCCCAGAAGGGGTTTTAAAATATCTCCCTTGACTAATATTAACATTCCATGGTTATCAGTGGAGAGTCATTTAACCACTTGAGTGCCTTTGGATGTGTAACAGAAACCATGGGAATTGACATTTATTCAACCCAAGAATACACAATTTGGATTTTTCTGCTCTTACTGCTTCAGAGATCACAGCAGGGATTCCGCTAAAACAGGTTGCCACTGGCATTTGCCAAACTGCACTTAGCAAACGATTTGGCATTTAGATTGACAATTTAGTTGCCTGTAATTTGCATAATACCACATGCATCCCAGTATTCATGTCAAAATATAAAGGATTGCTACCCCTTCTGGAGTGTCAAGAAGCACTACAAGAACTGAATAAAGAGTGGCAACCAAACTGAAAGAGAATCACCTGCATAAAAGCAGAGCAGTATTCTGCAGGCATCCTTTAGCCATCTCCAGCTCTGGCTTCACCCCACAGCTTAACGCCAAAGCAGTCAAAACACGTTAAGACACCAATGCTGGATGGGTACACTTTTCTCCTTGAGTGATTTTTTCCATGGCTTTGGCCGAAAGACAATATAAAAATCCCCTATTGCTCAGACTGACAGAGTCCTTCTGGGTGTTTCTAAGCCAGCAGAAAACCCTGATCTGAGAGATTTGTAGGGATCTGTTGGCTATTGCTCTTAACTGGAGAAGCTACAGAATGCACTTCCTCTTTTTGAAGAGCTCTAGCCAAACCTATGGGCAGAGATGGTGACTAAAGTATGACTTGTTTCATAATCTTTTCAACTTCAAAGGCACAGAATTACTAGATTAAAATGCTTTGTAAAAGGACTAAAGAAAATATCCATATGCATACTAAATTATAGGTGCATGATGAGTAAAAAAAATCTGTTGAACATCTTTGCAATACATTTTCTGGCAGTTGGTATAAAGAGCACTAAACATTTATTTTGCTACAAGTTTCAACTTACAGCAAGACTTTAAAATCAGCTTTAAAATATGCATTTCTCTGAAGTATAAGCCACCCAAGCAGGAAAATCTACACACTGCACAAGTCTTACCATCAGAGGCTGGAGGAGACCTCTCTGCTGTGGAGACAGGCTGAGGGAGCTGGGGGTGTTCAGCCTGGAGAGGAGAAGGCCCCGGGGAGACCCCACTGCGGCCTTCCAGTGCCTGAAGGGGGCTGCAGGACAGCTGGGGAGGGACTCTCCATTAGGGAGCGTAGGGACAGGACAAGGGGTGATGGCTTTAACCCAAAAGAGGGTAGCTTTAGATTGGATATTAGGAGGAAACTCTTCACCCTGAGGGCGGCGAGGCCCTGGCCCAGGCTGCCCCAGGGAGCTGTGGGTGCCCCATCCCCGGCAGTGCCCAAGGCCAGGCTGGATGGGCTTTGGGCAGCCTGGGCTGCTGGGAGGGGGCCCTGCCATGGCAGGGGTGGGGCCGGGTGGGCTTTGAGGTCCCTGCCGACCCAAACCATGCTGTGATTCTACGAGACTTTCCACAGATAACAGGCATAATTTGAAGTCTAACAGCTAACTTCACTGCAAGATATCTTACTCTAGTTGAACGCTATTAAAAAGAAAATAACTTTACTTGACACCGAGTTAAAGATACACCCAGAGTTTAGTACCAGTGGATGATGAACTGGCATGAACCAAACACTATCTGCTTGGTTTACTATAGCCCACTAGAGTCCACCTTGCTGAAACCAAATGGCAGGGTATGTTGCATGTAGCAGTAGACACAGCTCAGTGTTAGAAGGGAATGCAAACAGTGTCTCCAAATCTAAGTTGCTGGCAGTGCAGCAAAAAAGTGGAGATAAGCATTGCAATTTTGTAAATCTGCAACTGTACTTTTGAATGCAGGGATCTTGCAGCTCCATTTAGTTCAGAGACCACACATACAGGAATTCTTGCAGTTGCTTTCTTGCTCGAGTGTCGCACAAGAGACCACCATGGATTTAAAATTGTAGTTAGTGTTTCAGGGATACTGGGGAGGGTGGAAGCCATGCTGTTGAATTCTTCTCATTAAGACTATAATGATTGTCCCAATTAAAAAAAGAAATGGAAAATTCTGGAGCATCACTGCTATCTAATAACCACTTTTCAGCTTTGCTTCAAGAAGCACAAAGGCAGAATTAAGAAACTTGTAAACTATCCTCTTTCAGGGACCTCAAACTTAAGCTGTTCTTAACATATGACCCCCATCTGAGTTCTGCAGTATGCATCTAATCAGTGTTTTTATTTATCATTCAGTTTCCCATTGTTTTGGGGAAAAAAAATCAACATTCACATTTGCAAACCTAGGTGGAACAAATGAGAAAAAGGATAGCATGTTCACATCTAAGTGAAGACATTAAAGTGTCCAAATTCCCTACACTGCTTAAGAACTTCAGTGAACTGAAGATGTGGAAACAGCACAGGACAGCTACAAATAAGCTAACCGCAGAAAATATCTAAGGAAAAAAAAATTATTCTCAGGAGAGATCCTGTACAAGAGTATCTGGAATCTGTGAGAGCAGAGCTAAGCAAAACCTGTGAGCTCAGCATAATGCTGCATTCATCCACATTCTTCTACGGACAAGAGAAACACGGCAAGCTTAAACAAAACACCCCAAGAAATGCATCAGGACTGAAACAAGCAGAAGAAAGATTGTCCCTCGAGTCCCAGCGCTGTAGCAGATTGATCCATGGGCTGTAATAACCTTGCACCTTTGCCCTTGACTGACCTTAGTTTTCCTCACAGATATGCCAATTCACCAACATTATTTAGCTAAGCCACGCAATGCCTCCATGAGGCAGGTAAATATTATTGGCCCCAGGGGCATAACAGGGAAATTGAGGCTTAGCAAAACGTCTTTCCTAAAAAGCACACAACGAATCAATACTCTAACAAGGTCTTTTTGACTCCAAGCACCATCCTCCACTGAACAGCAGTACCTTGTGCATCTCAAATTGACTGCACTGGATCATTCACCCTTTGGGTCCCACCTACCCCCATTTAGGAGCAGTGTGTTAGCACTCGATTGCTATGCAGAAACACCGATGGGGAACAAGTCGCAGCCCCCTCCCTCATGGTACTGAGAACTGTGCTCATCTCAGACTTCCTGAGCACCACACACAGAGCTCTTCATCCAGGAACCTCAGTCAGCTTGTGCCAAGAACTGCAACAGGCATTCCTCCATGTAAGAGGAGCCAGGTCTTCAGTCCTCCCAGACAACGTTAAGTAACACTATAGAGCAGCAAGTGCGATTCTGCACTGACTTGAGACAGACACTTCACTCTGACAGTTCTGCCACCAAGTACTGCTTCACTCTGACAAAAAAATGACCAAATTGTCTTATTGCAGACTTCCCTGAAAAAATGCAAGCTTAAAATGAATCCACTTAAGGCAGTTATTTTAGCAATATGCCACCTGCCCTTGCTGAGTCAGGAACGAAGCATTTTAGCCTTCTATAACCAGGAGGAAGCTGCTGCCACGGCATCCACCTGGGCAGCACACATACAAGCTGTGAGCACACAACCGTGCACACGGGCACGTTTCTTCCCCCTTGATCCAGTTTGCAAGGGCTGGAAGTCTAGCAGAGCCCAAGCTCCAAAGCCAAGAAAGACTCTGGTTGGGGCTTTAGTGATCGTGTATCCTTTAAGGTCAGACAGAGGAGGACTTTAACGCCATACAGCTTACATATCTTCCACTAAGGGCAGTCAGCAGCATGTACCAGCAGCCACAGCACAAGGCTAAACACTTTCAAAGGAGCCCTTCAGTAATAAACATGCATGCAGCTCCAACACCACGGCCTCCCACACAACATCCAGCCACCTGTCCTTTTCCATGTAAATTATGGGTTAGGACCACTGACTCTGCATTAGTCAATGCAGAAATACCCTTTTACTGGGGGAGGAGATTCACACCGACTCCCAAGTACAAGGCTATGTTGTAAATAAAGGAGTTGCACAAAATTACAGTGGTGTTACTGAAGGAAGAACACGAGTACCTACCTTTATATTAAATTTGAAGGTAACACACTCGAGCATTTGGAGATTGGAGAGAGAAAGCAGGACACTTTAGGTTCCACAGCAATTACCTGTCCTCAGGTTCTCAGCTCATTGAGCCAGATTTCCAACACCTAGTCATAAATCTGTAGAATTTCAATTATGAAACATTCCACTATCATTTTCCCTACCACACATATGAACCACATTTGACACCCACATTTCCCCCCGTATATACACTGATAGTTTTGTCCCTAAATCTGTTAATACAGTATTTGACAACACTCAGGATTCCACACACGTATTTCTTGGGCTGATACCACAAAGCACAGTGGAAGCTATACACATAATTTAGGAGGCTTGTGACACTGTCCTGCCAAAAGGAGCAACTGACAAACAGTAATAAATCTGAAAAGTAGCCATCAAATTAAATTTATAGCCAGCAACAGTCCTTGCTGTGAGCACCGCACAATCTAGCCTATTCATGCACCAGCATTCACACCAGTTACTGGATCATTCAGATGCCTTTGAAGGGTATGGGGAAAAAACCCTTAACAATTAATGAAGACGTCTAGAAGTTACTTGCCCTTCACAATTTTTCATGTTAAAAGTTAGTCATCCAGAAAGAACCCTAACAGAAGGTTTTTTTTTCCTAGCAGAAATGTCAGCCAACAATAGGAATTTCAATAGGGAAAGCAAACTACAGATTAACTGAAAAAAGTACAGCATCTAAAGGAACAGATTCACATGGCAGCATCTCCTACGTGATATTTTTTGAAAACTGCTGGTTTGGTCAATCTGTTCTGGTTGTGCTACTGTTGTTGTCCAATAGAAGCCTGACTACATCATGGAGCACGCCCTAATCGAGACAGGAAAGCACCACACTAGGCATTAGATGCATCTAATGAAAACAAAAAATCAAAAAGCTACCTGCCTTGCACAGCTTTGTCTGCACAGAAATAAAATGCAGAAATAAAACATCATCCTAATTCTAAAGGCAGACAGCTTGCTAAAATAATCTGTCACAGTCAAACTGAAATAAACTGAGTTCACCATTTAATTCCATACTTATTCTAAGAATCCTTCCTTTTAAATCAGAAACAATGAAAGCCAGAATAGAAAGCTAAGTGCTATGATAAAGCATTCTCAAAACCACATATTTGCAGAATCAGCATTTCATTCAAGACATTAATTGTACCAGGGAAAAAAGGCTGGGGTAGGGATGGGGGAATGAACACTACTGGCACACCAGAACTACAATCCTTTGCGCGCACACACACCCCTGAAGAACACTGCCTTCTGGCTCCTGATATACACCAACATACAGACAGCACAGAGACTACCACGTTTTTCAGCATCTCAGTGAGAAGTGCTCCTGGGCCTGCTGCACATGCTCAGAGGTGAGCTCTTCCAAAACACGACTGCAGCAGCCCAGAGCTGCACCAGGGATTAAGGTCAGATAAGGTTTCAGCGAGGATCCATTTTATAAGACTGAGCTCAGACTCCAAAACCACAATTCCTCTGTTATATTGGTGAAAAAAGATGAGAGGATGGAAAATCCCATATTTAAGATGACATTTGGTATGAGTTCAATTGAAATCCATTGTTGTTATGCTTTGGAAATGAAAAGGGCAGCAAAGACCACTGTGGTTAAGCAGGGATATAGAGATTAGCATAATCAAAGCTTTACTGAAAATATGAACAACTCTGCAAAGGGTACTGAGGATCTTTGGAATCAGATGAACAGTGCTGTAAGCATCTCCAGCAGAACAAAGAAACGTGGGATGCAGAGTCACTGTTCAAGGGGAGAAGAGTTCCCAGACTTCTTTCTCACCAAGCATGCTACAACACAGGAGTGCCAGTTCCAGGAATCAGCATACAGACTAAGGAGGGTACACTCATTAAGTTGTTGAAGTTGCTATTGAACAAAGTAGTTACATGTTTTTCAATGACTTCAGAGCTGTCTGGTGAAAACACCCCCTGCTCACCAAGCCTCACCTGCCAATGGCTCCACAAGCAGTAATGGAGAAGTCCAATGAACTGAATAGGAAGATGCAATTGTTATGGTAGCATTTACATTTCATTATCAACTTATTTGACTTGCTTGCTCTGATTTTTGATTCAAGTGTTCTCATTTTCCAGGCATTTTTGCATTTTCTCTACCACAACAGAACTGAGATTACAGGCAGAGCCTCCCAGACAAAACACAAATAAGATAAAGGCAAAACAGGATAGTATTAATGTTCAAGAAATTAACCACTGTGCCTAGAGCACTGAAAAAGCTATTCAAGTTTGTAACTTAGCATATGTATTTTTGGCTTATATTTGTGTTTTAGTGATGCAGTAGAACAAGCAAAAACACATTTGAAAAAAGTGTAAATTTCCATCCTTCTCAGTTTTGGGATCCCTGTTCATTTAGCACAAAGGCATTCAAGTTAATAAAATGGAAACTATTACAGTTTATTTTACTATGTTGAAAGATATCCATTGACACTGGAGATCACACCAAACAATAAATAGCAAAGATCTTAAAATACATAGATATTTTATCCAAAGCATGTAAAATACTGTGGTTTCAGCAGGTATTTTCTCTGATTTCATTAGATTTCTTTAGACTTAAAATTAAATTTTTGTTTTAATTGTCTCAAAATAAGCTTTTGGAGCTCCATGAATGTAACAAAGTTGATATTAAAAAGCTGACACTTCCTTTGGCTGAAGGTGCATCAGCTCTGAAAAACACAAAGACATGATGGACAGTGCCAGTACGTATTATATTTCTTCATAGGGCCAGAAGTTTACAGAGATCAAATCTACAGATATAAATAACAGTAGGTAATATAATGCAGTTTAAGATTATTTTCATTGCAATTCAGGACACATGTTCATTAATTTAATTATTTCATTAGAGAATACCTGGGGGAAAAAAGTATTTTTAAATATGAAAAGCTAAGTTTAACTTGTTTCTAGATTGTCAGTAAAACTTCTTAATATCATCTGTCATAGCAGATGAATTGCAGCCAAACAAAAGCCAGACAATATGACAATTATTGGCACCCAATGTGCTTTCTCTAAAGTAACCCCCAGAATAACTTGGTCATTTTTAGCTCTCAAGGAATCTTTGTGGCCTCCAGAAAGGTGCCACAAAGGACAAAGCTTTGAAGACAGTTTCAGGGTTGTTTCATTGTTTCCGCTATTATGTGTAGAAAACCAGTTGTGCATGTTGTCCCCAAACCAGCAAACTTATTTTAAGAGGAGTTTAGAAGAATAAAGTTAAGAATAAAGGTCTCTTCCAACTGTGCTATTCTAAGTATCCAAATACATAACTACTTCTCAGAAAAACGTTGAGCTCCAGCTGGGATCCGAACAGCACTATGAACTTCCTCAGTTCAGAAGCCCAAGCAGAAACCAAGATGCACAGCTCAAGCAGGGACACCAGGCTTCAGTAATGACTGGAGAGCTTTCATCAGTCAAACCAGAACATCAGGCAGGTGCCATGTTAAACATTTATGCCTTGTAAGAGAACAAGTTCAAGCTTTCGCAAATTTGAGTATTTCTTTCCAGCTTCAGTTAGATGTTTGGCAGATCCACTGTCACATCAGAACACTGAAAGCTGGAATCATCTTAAGAAGGAAAGGTGAATTAGGAAGCCAACAATACTGGCCCCATCCACCTGTGCTGCAAGCAGTGGAAGTTGCTGCAGAAGTCAACAGGCAACATTAAAACCCACCAGCAGAAGCCAGCTCTCTTGCAGGCAGCCTGGAAGAGGAGTGAAGGCCAAGTATAAGTAAACCGAGATATCCTCTGCCCCCACACGTGGCACCTGGGTCAGGAATGAAACCCATCATTAGCCCATCAGCATGTGAGCAGCTGATAAGAAAAGATTATTTCAGATCTCCATGGTTATTAATCCCATCACAAGAGCAAAGGGGTCAAGCTTATTGCACACCAACAGCATTTCTGGAGCAAGGATGCTCCCCTGCCTCCAGGGGCTGCTTACCCAGAGCAAAAAGCAATTTCTGCCCCCAGGCCCTTCACAGCAAGCCGCATGCCTTTAAGATCCCAGTGTAAAGACCACTAATATCTCTGGGCTTTCTAACGGTGCCATACTAATATCAAGTTTCTCATTTCCTTTGAAGACCTAAGGCTTCCCTATCCTTAGAGATTTTCACTTTCACACTTCCTTTGTTACAAAAATATTTTCATTTGAAGTCATTGCTATGGGATTGCAATAAAGACCTTTAGTCCTCATTTTGAGACACTCGGTAGTGAAGAGAGCAGTTTCCTACTACCCCATCCCCATACACAGGCATTTTTCATCTGTGAAAATATAGGCACATAAAAAAGGAAATAGAACTGTCAATTTATATTTAGGTCTAGAGGAACCTTCACAGTTTTAATTACAGGATGCAAGTCTCAGCTGAGTCATTTAGTTCTTGCAGGGATTTATGAGGATGCACTCATTTAACAGAGTTTGCACTGGAGCACTTGAAAATGCTTTACTGGGAGAATTTCATATTCAGAATTTACTAGATGGATTTAGGCTTCTCAGGGTGGCATCCCCTCTCCTCCCCTACCGCCAGAGGTGAATCATTGCCAGAGTGAAACTTCCATCTGGGGACTATGGGAGGATGCAACACATTTGCTGCCAGCCTGAGCAAAACCAGCAAATTCAAGCACACCAGAAGTCAGTGTTACTGGAGCTGCATCTCGTTTGTTTGCTGCGGGAGGGAGGGGGATTCCTCCCTGGGGTACCTGCTGCATGCTCCCACACCACCGATTAATTCCACTGTCCTCCCTGACCTGATAAGCCTTAAAGCAGCCTTGCAATGGAAGTATGGCACATTGTACTGCCAAACTTGAGAAAGTTGTTTTTTTTTTTTTTTTTTTTTTGGGGGGGGGGGGGGGAGGGGTGGGTAANGGGGGGGGGAGGTAAGGGAAAGAAGAGAAACTTGGAAATGTGAAAATGAAAGGTCGAATAAAAGGAAAATGAGAAAGTATTGCCAGGAAAAAAAAAATCTCAATACAGTATCCTTGAATAACCTTGTTAGAAAATTGCATAAAATAAGCCAATGTATGTAATCCTGTTACAAACCATTAGCTTACAGGATTTATGCACAGAGGAACTGTGTAATGAGATTAAACCACAAACAAACATGCCTGCCTGTAGCTTGCTGAATTGGATGGTTAAAAAAATCTAAAACAAAAAGCCTTAAATGGACAAATACCGTGTTATCTACTTTTAAAGTCGAGAGCAATTAAGCAGGAAGATTGTGTGGTAACACTAATGCATCCTCACTTCTCTGCATTCTGGCAGCTTCCGTAGCTTCACTTATTTCTTAACATTTGTATTTTGTATGTTATTTCGTTCTCAAAGAGGTAGACAAAGTGGATAATTGCTCTTAATATTTCCTCTGCTCTCCAGAACTGGTTCTCCAGAAAATACACTTTATTTTTGTCCCTTAAATAGCACCACATTGCCAGCTTACCTTTAAGGAGTATTTTGAGGTCTTCTCTTGTTCTAGGCGAAAACAGAGCCAAAATAGGCCACGAGCATCAGCCCCCTGCTGCCTGACTTTTAATCAGCATTCCACAGCAATGTATTGTTCTTTGACAATTGCATTCCAATAACTACATCACAAGCTGTACAGCACAGAAGCAGAACATAGATCTGAGAGCGGCATCCTGCTCTGACCACCTCCTTCAAGATCCCCAGCCACCAAGGTGGATGTTGACCACTGCCCTTCATCTCTCCACACATCTTTATCTGACAATACACACTTCTCACACATTTCTAAGTGCTAAAAATGTAAATAAAATTATGAAACTAAGCAGTTGCCTTTGTCCCAAAATAAGGCATTTTAAAGTATTTCAGTACTCTTGCAGGCTTTTTCCCCTACCTCTCCTTACAGATCTTACAGTGTCTTCCATTCCAGACTCACTACCTTCAGAAATGTGTTTTGAGTTCAAACTTTTCACCTTCACTATCCAGACAAATAAAACATCAGCAAGACACAGACTGGCAGGAAGAACGATCACATCAGGAGAATGACAGAGGCCTTGTAGGCTTTGTTTCTTACCTAGGACAACCGTAGGTGGAATGTAGCTTAAGACTCTGCATGTGAGCCAGCTGTCCACATGAAAGCCAGCTGTCTAAATTCCTATTAGAGACAATAAAAAGAACAACATGTAGACACCAACTTAATTGACCATCTTCTAGAAGCATAACTGTGCTGCCCATACATGGGCTTCACATCCCAGGGAGATGGCTTAAAATATCCTTAATTTAACCATCCTGGGGCAATCCTCCTAATTCTTTACTGAGGATGCTGACCACCTGGATGTCTTAAGGTCCTGAGCTGTTGTCTTCCGCACTTAAATGGCCAGCAGCTATCACACCAACTTCAAGCCTGTAGTCTTGGATCTCCCTTGTAAAGACATGATGATTCACATATTACACAAAAGTTTAAGAATAAACAGTGTTTCACAATTCAAACAAAATCTTAGATCTCATCTAATACTCAAAGTCATCCAAAACCTAATGAATGCCTTTTCCTACTAGAACAAAGTACTTTATACAGTACTACCTTCTATAAAGCTATGAGAATTCAAAATATCACTGCCTTCTCACATGGATCCCTAACCCCATCCTGCAGTCAAGCCAGGGTTGGGATACTCACATACCAATTGCCTACAAGCGAACAAAGATGGGTGACTGCTCCAGAAAAATCCCATTTCAAAAGAAACAGAAGCTTTGGTAAAGCAGTCTCATTTAGACACATGAAAGTAGTTGAGGTAAGTGGAAGAAAGACTTTCAAAAGATCAAAACTGTTCCAGGAGACAGCAAGTGCCCTTCTCTGCCAAACTTTCACACCAATACACATGTACTATTCCTAAAGCCTTGATTTTTTTTTAAGCTGAGAATTGATGTTTCAGTGGTGTTTGGGCTATATTATATTTTCATGAAAGCTGTTGTCAGGCAGATGGAAATCTGACATTTAAGTGACATTTTCTACTGAAAAAGTAGGAGCTCACTCCTTTATTTAGCTGTTTTAATTTGAGCCCAAGATTGAAGAAAAATATTTCAGTAGCATCTTCCTCTTGGATGCTGGTGCAGCTGTTGTGTTCCATTCCTGCCTGCATGTTGACACAACTCTTCAGAGGAAACTCGCTACATCTGCGTAGAGTCAAAGGAGCAGCTCAGACTCAGATTACCTTTTTGTCCTTTCAATCACCGCACTGCAGTTTTGTTAAGTGCTGGGGATCAGGGTTCTTTTCTGACAAGATAAGAACTTTGTATATGAAATAGCCATTTTACTCAAGCTTCGTGTATAAACTATTTAGATTTCTAAAAAGAGTTTCATAGAAATTATACTAACCTTTCTTACACCAGTTACTGTTCTACTTCTAGAAGTGCAACTAACACAAGCTCCAGGAGAAGAGGAAGAGTGTCAAGTGCAGAGGAGAAGAGGAACAAGGTAAACTGAAGACACGAGTCTTCAGACACAGGCAGTCATCTATTCTACTTTGAATAGAATCAGTGAAATAAAAAAGAAAGCATCAAGACAAAAAATGCCTATCTAGACGTTATTCTTCAATCCGATCACCTTTGGAAGTAGTATATTGTAATCAGGGGAGCTGGAGGACTAGACCACATGCATCTATTGCTTATGAAATACCATGATATTTTTGAGAAGCTCCCACTGCCTGTACTGTTTGCAGCAAAATAAGTGTCCACAGAGAAGCGAGGCCCTGAAACACCGGCAGCTTCCTCCCAGCATCTTTCCCGCTCAGGAAAGTTTGGTATCCTGCCAAACAGGCATCATATTCCCATGCTGAGCCAATGGCCCTGGCAAAGCAGCATTCCCAGCACCATAGGTGGTAACATCACACACGGCCAGAGCAGCATGCCCCATTCCTTCCACCCAGCTCTTGCCTTACCCCCCACCTGCACTACACTTGCAGATGTTCCCGTGGTTCTGGCATAACCCAGCTTTTACTCATTTAACTACGCAACTGCCTAGTTTTCAAAAAGACATTGCAGTGCCAGCAGTAATAGCACACCCGTTACACATATAGAACGTAGACTCCTATCCATTAATTTTTCTAAATATAAATTGCTCTCATCTTGCACATTTCCAGCATTGATTTTGGAAATCTGTATTCCCTGTATGAACTGTTCTACTCCGACCACTCCAGCTGAATTCAAAACATCCGATTCCTCTTTTCATCTTACCAGAGCCGAGTGCTTTAAACAACCAACCTTTAAAAAGTAAAGTATGCTTTTTAAACAGTGGAAATGAAGGACTTAGTAGAAACCAAAGCCAAATCTATGCATCCATATTTCCCTTGAACACTTACCATGCTGTTGTAACAACCAGAGCAGACCTGGATTTCTGAGGTCTCCCCAGTTGGGCACCTACCTGTGAACATCGGTCCCTCATGCAAACTTTGACCCTTCAATAGAATCAGCTCCGAGTCTGACAGGGACCAAAGGGAAAAACCATCAGGAACTACAAATCCAGCACTCTCATTTACTAGTACTTCAGTGCTTACTGAAGAGCAGTTGTTTTAAGCTGTTCTTTCCCTTGCTACTTGTTTTACCTGACATCCAGCTCAAGCTGTATCAACATATTTGTATAGTAAATATTCCCCACAGCCCAGTGGAAATAGTTTTTGCAGATTATCACAGAGCTGCTCCAATCTAATTTTTATTTTACTTTAAGTATCTGGGAAGAATTTAAAAGCAATTAACTAGAAGCATCCATGGCCTCTCATCAACTTAAATTCACTCTGGGCAGGGCCATTAGAGATCTCAGCAGTTGCTTCTTTTCCATTTATCACAATTGGCCTGCACTGTTACTGAACATTTTTGAGGGCAGAATTTATTCCCTGTATAAACTGAGGGAATGCCCTCAATATTGCTTGGTAATAGTACTTAAAGCATGCTTGCAGTTTTGTAAAACAGCTCTGAGGCATTATTATACTGATCTGAACTATATTACACTAAGTTCGGATACCTTTTAGTGACTCAAAATTATAAAGCAATGTAAAGAAACTAAATTATTTACTTTTGTCTTGCTTTTATCTTTGTAAGTCAGCTTGACTTGCATCCGATTTTGCTGTTTGCTGGATAAATTCATCTTTGTCTTTCAACCACTATAGCTGAGCTGCAAGTAAGCAAATGATACTCATTGGAAAACACATTAAATAGAATTTATGGCTAAAAAGCACCACTACCTCCTCCTCAGTGGGCTGTAGCAAACCTGCCATACTCAAAATCCATTTGCAAGGGAAAAATAGTTCAAAAGCCATGCTAAGAGCATAGCTGTGGATGTAGAGTTTCAGCTATAGATATGCAGCTGCTGACAGCAAACCCGTCTTCTCCAAACAAAAATCAAGGCAGCAGAACAATGCGAAAGCAGGGAACAAACTCTGCCAGCGCTGAGGAACAGAGCCCCGCAGCGAGCACCGACTCAGGAGGCCGGGTCCCACAGGCTGCAGCAGCACCCCTCCCAGCACCACACTGCTTCACAGGTTGCACACAAAACAGCCCAAAACCTTGCACTTGAAGCATTCTTGCCCCTACTCTTCCCCAAGGGAAGAAGAGTCAGAGTACATATTCTCAACAAGTGTCCTCCATTGCGTTATGCTTAACAGTACATGAGGGCAGTTAGGATCCGGTCTGCAGCCACAGTTTCCGCTCAAACCTTAGCGCTGCACACCAATACGCGCACATGAGTATTTGTCTCCCAATGGTCTCCTACTCATTTGCCTTATTCCCCATCATCTTCCATCAGCTACCTTCATTAGAAGCCAAGTCTGGCCTCATGAATGTTTAAAACTTGAGTGTTTAATCCTGATCTACACCTTGGGTCAGCATTTGAGACCCTTTGCTACATGTTAGGGAAGCTCTAGGACTGCTAAATCAATGGCATTAAATCCAATATGTTCTCCCATGCAAATCAAGACTATACGAAACCCTACCAAATTAAATACTCTAGTTTCTCTGATCTGAGTTTGGCCCATAAATGCAACAGGTGAAAATCCTCAATGCCACCACAGAGATGGTGCACAGGCAGCTTTAATCCTTATTTGAAACATGGAAGCATCCTACAGATCAACTTGTCTGCATTGCAGCCAAGATAATCCTTCATTTGAGCTGCTTATCGGAGATCCACCCTGCTGTTTGGATAGGAGGATTTAGCTCTTAAGGGACCATTCTTCAAGATACTGAGCTGCTCCCCACAGATACTCAGCATCCTCAGCTCTTAACAAAATCAGCAGCGGAGGAGCTGCTCAGAGCCTGGCACAAGCACCGCAGGACCACACAGGATGAGGAGCCCCAGGTGCCTGGGTTCACAGTAGCCTAGAAGAATGAGAGCCACTTAACTAACCTGCAGCTCTGCCAAAGAGACTTTGTTATTAAAATAAAGGTATAACTTAAAAACAAGTACATAAAAGCAGGAGTATTCTCCCATCATAATATAAAAACATTGCCTTGCTTTACATGGGAAAAAACAAGGTTGCTAAAAAGCTTATCAAAATAAAGGAAATCAGTCTGAATCCATCTCTCCCCACAAAATAAGGAGTTTGAAACTCAGCATTACCAGTTCATGTTTCCTTTTTTTAATGTCTTCTACCAAGTTCCAACCAACATTTTTCAGATATTTTATCTGAGGAATTTCCCAAAATATAGTTGCCACACAGCTTTTTGCATTTTGAAATTCTTCACTAGCACCTAAGGGCATTAGGCAACCAATTTGCATTGTTTTCCTTATGCCCACCAATATTTAATAACTGACATAGTGTTGCTTTTAAACATTGAGAGTGGTGTCATTTACATGTTTTATGCAACTGCGTGGAAAAGCAAAATATTAAGTAAAGCAACATACAGCCATGAATTTAACACCAAAATACAATCCATAAGCTGTGTTGAATTCCAAGCAAATGATTGCATGTTGCCGAAGAGTAAACAAACATCAAGAAGGATCATTTAGAAAATTGGCTCCAATGATGAAAATGCCCTGGAAGGGCAATCCTCAGGACTGGGCACTTAATCTTTGTTTCTAGACAACTCTGCAAAGCAATTTGCAGTACCAGCTCCCAGCAGAGTAGAGGTAAATGAGTAACTCACGGAATACAAGCTAGATGACCTCAGTGGAAGGTAGGGATGCTAAGCAAGTCTCTCATCCAGGCACATACTTCATTATTACTAGGCAGTACAAATATTTATGATATCACCTCATCATAGGTTACCAAACCTCAGCACTGCAAGCACCATTAAGAAATTCACTGTTTTAGCACTTTGCTCATCTCACACACAGGTGCTGCTTGTGGCTGCGGTTTTCAGAACAGAAGTTAGCAGCCAGGCAGTGGAGCAGGGCACCCAGCTAGTCTGGGCAGTCTGCATCTCCAGAGGTTTTGAAGACCCAGCTGGTTAATCCCTGTGCTTTGAGCAGGTGGAACTAGATGTCCTCCCAGGCCCTTGCAGCCTGAACTATCCTGTGGTGAAACAAGCACCAAGGGACATCACAGTTACTCTCCAGCTACTCGTCTGCTCCACACTGCAGTAACAGCCATGCACGAGCCATTACTAACAACCTGGCTATCAATGCTAACTACTGGTCTCACCAAACAGCCTTCATTTGTCCTCTGTACCGGATTGCTAGGCAATCATGAGCCATTCACCTCAAACTTCTGTACGAGTCTGTTTTGTCATCTTTAAAAAAGAGTAAGTGATAACAGAAACCCAGACAAACTAAAGGTTTACATTAAAACTAATAATAAAAACACCTGTGTGTTCCTAACACCTGGCTGGTACTTCAGGAGGTGCCACTGGCCCTAGTAACCAGGCTGTCAAGACATCCTGCTGTGCAGCATCTCATCCAAACTGACCCAGCTTCCGCAGTGCGATACAGCTACAGGGAGACAGTTTTGAAGTGCGTTTGATATTTCAGTGTGACATTAAAAGCAGAATTAGTATGACCTTCTTTGGACATATTGCCTTAGTTAAGTGTTTACAGAACAGATAACACAAGCTTGAGATCAGGGCTACTGAGAAGCAACAGTGCAGCAAACTTTGACAACCACCTGAACATAGGCGAAATTACAAATAAAGACAAGGAATTCCCCGGAAAAGAAAACAAGTGAAAAGACAGGAGTAGTTGAATTAGGATCCTGTCAAGGGACTGTCATATGTTCTGTATTCTTTTGGCAAGGAGTGAGGGAAGTGTGGTTGACATGACAGCAGAAAAATACATTCAGATTTTAACAGAGATGAACTATTGACATCAACTCTCTGCTTCTCTCAGACACATCGTCTTTCTGGACTTCTGGTCTGCAGGCAGCTATGCAGATACTTCAGCAGATTTAAATCACTTGGGGCTTTAAACACTGCCTGAGCACCACATGATGCTGATAAAATTGCACAGGAGCCCCCTCCTAATCAATATGAAACTGCAGTTTAGAGGGTATTTAATTAGTATACCCTAAACACAATTACAACTCTATATTCCATATAAGGCAAATTTACACACACATTTGGGTATTTTGAATAAAATAGTCATCACAATTACTATGATAAACTGCTACAGGACTCCCAGGCAGCCTTTCTGTAATTGCTGGAAGACAGGAGCCCTGACCTCAGATGGCAACCTACATCATTACACGGAGGAGACCTAAGCAACTGTATTGATTGGATTTCTGAAGGATACCACAGCAGGATGGAGTGCTGGATTAAAATTTAACTACTCCCATCATCCCTAATCAATTAAGTCTTTAATCATGTAACATTCACTGTATGACATCCAAAATCAAGTCAAGACATAGTAATGAAAGATTTGGAGTCAGGAAGCAAGCTAGACTGTGACAAAGCACAGCCAGACAGCAGTCAGTCAAAAACACATATCCCTGTGGGCTGGTGGCTCTGCACGGTTTGGAACCTGCTCCATGGCATTTCATCCATTTTCTATTGAGTTGCGCTCATGATTGCTTGCATCCTACATTTATTATGTATTTCCATTGTCTTGAGCTACTCACCAGTGCAGCAACACTGGAACAAGTAAAAAGCAGTAAAAAGTTAGACATACCATAACTTTGATTACAATTTCTAGTTGAGAAATATCTACACTTGCACACTGTCGTAAGTTATTAGAGGAAGCTTGTCATTAGCTTGTACAACATTAGTTATTTTAAAGCAACTCTCCCAATGACAATTTGAGATATTGCACTACAAAGCTCACATTGTGAAAAGCACGTCTTTACTAAACAAACTCATTATTTTGAATGGCACAGTGTTTCCCTTAGTCTAACAAGCTGCATTTGATCACACAAACAAAAATCTAAACAGCACTATCTGCCTCTTGAAAACTGACAGCTCAGGCTTCAGTTTAGCTTAGTTGCAAACAAGGACCAAATTAAAAATTCACAGGAAAACAAGCTTTTCCTTCCTAAGAAGATATTCATAACCTGATGGGTAAACAAAGAATGAGACAAGCGGGTTGGTAAACTTGCAAATAAGAGATTGTACTGCTCCATGCATGTCCTCTGAAGTATTACTGTTTTGCATGAAGCGTATTCTACCACTTCAAGGACAGTATTTGCTCACCCCTGCCTGTTACCTGGAAAAGAAGCTATCTTGAAATGGAAAAAGGAAATCTTTCATTTGTTTCTGAGTTTTGTTCTTTTGGGTTTTAGTTTTTTGCATTTTTTGTTTTTTTTTTTTTTTTGAAACAGGAAATCAAGCGTACACTACATTGCTTGCAGAGACAGCCAAAAGCCAGCCTCCTTATCCACAGGACAACACGTGCATTCAATGCAAACAATCCCATTTTCACTTTGAGGGGGAAAACACAGAACAGATGCCCATCTGCAGATTGCACACCTTGTCCTAGCTGTCAGGCAGCACCTACCTCAGCACAGAAGCCAACACAAGCCATCATAAGAGAACAAGTGGCCGAAAAAAGTCACCAAGTCACTTCCTGGGAATTCTCTCCCTTTTCTGGAGCATACATCCCCTCGCTGTAACAAATTAATTGTTATAAAAGTTTAAAAGAGCTAAAGGCCACCACACAGAGGGCAGAGAAAATCCTGAGCCAAAGCCCTTAAAGGTCTTGCTGTACACCACCATTGCAAGAGAACATGTCAGTACCTGTAGTAAGTTTTCTAAGCAAAATTGCACAAGTGGTACGCGCAGCGCTACCGTGACTTTAGGTATGACCCCAGTACATGCAGACCGGTGCCCTCAGAACGCAGTCGGACACAGGCGAGCTCTGGCAAAGCACCGCCTCTCAAGGCTCTGCTTTGTTAGGACAGCCGAACACACAGGTTTGCACTGGAGACATTTACACTTTGAGAATACAGCTGTGCTTCTAAAATACTTTGGTCATGTTTTTAACCCCATCTACACCTTCCACAATGAACCTTATGCACAAGTGTGCTATTTGAGTCTCACTGCAAATACCTAAAACATATACTGCAATACTCAATCATATCTTCAGCTTGAGTCATTCTACCCTACAACCATTACTGGGAAAATAAGATTAAACCAAAAATAGTAACAAACCAAAGGCTCACTGGTAACTCACTGCACATCTGCCTCTTACATGCATCCTTCCCAGCAGTGACAAGGAAAATGTGTTTTACATGTATACATTTGTTTCATCATGACCTAACCTGAGGTCAGAGTCAAATTCACTATAACCACAACTGAATGAAGACATGCTTCTGGGGATGCAAGCTCAAGAAACTCTGTACACCTCACAGGAAGCAATTTTAGCTCCATCTAACTTGTCCTGTGTTGTGCCACAAGGACATGCTGTGTTGCCTCCACACTGATATAAATCTTTATGTTTAATTAAATAAGGTATGAGATACTGAAGTGGGAAGAGGGAACAGGATCCTTGCTTGTTATGGTCGACAAATTAAATTCTATTCCCAGTTACGCCATTGCAATTTGTTTTACTTTCAAGTCAATGAGGCAAATATCTACCCTTACCCCATGAAGAGAGAACGCTTAGTGCGAGTGCAAAATATAACCCAGAGGATATATTACTGATCTACAAAGCCATGAGAGCAGGATTTGATCACCATCTTGTTTCTCACTCTACAGAAGCTGGAAATGCTGCAGCCATGCCAGTTAGCTCAGAAACTCCAGCCAGTAGGGTTTGTTTTTTAAAAAAAAACACAAACATGTTTTTCCCATTTTAAAATCCTGAGCCATGTTTGCCAGCAAGGAGGAACGCAGAGAAAAGATTGAGTAAACATCCTAATTGGTGTGATAGCATATTTTCTGCATTGTGAGAAGTGACAGCAGTAATATTGACCGATCGCTGCCAGCTGACAGTGAAATGTCAAGACAGGCTTGGAACAATATATTTCATAATGAACCGACTCTGAATACAAAGTCGAGCAGGGAAAGCAGAAATCAAGTGAGAATGAGAAAGTATAAACACTTCTGATTAAGGGCCAATAGCACCAGCTGGAACAGGCAGTGCAACAGTCCTGCTGGAGCAGAGGGGTCAGCTCCACCGGTGACGGGCTTGGCAACACATCCTTGTTAACAGCGAGATGAAACCTCATTTGCTCACAAATTTCAGAGGATGTTTCTCAGGCATCCACAGCAAATTGATGTTAGTATATGAAATTGCATTTAGCTCTGACTTCCTGGCACCTGTCCCCAAACAAGCCCTAACCATGTTGATCAGGATCACAACAGGCCAGCAAAGCACATGTGCGATGCAGGTGCTCAGAGGCACTTGCAGCAAAACCACCACGGGAAGGACTGTGCGACAGCTTCCCAAAGCAGCCCTCCTGCAGGGGCTCTCACCACCATATGCCACCACCCCAGAAAGAATCGTTCTTCAGCAAGGAGGGAACAATTGAATGCTAAACTTTACAGCTCCATTCAAAAGCACTATTGTCAATCAACAATGCCATTTCCAGAAAGTCTTCCATAAGTAGGTCTTAATTATAGACAGTTAAAAAATTAGTTTCATAATTATAATATCTGAATGGGATCCTTTCTATAGAAAGTGCTTTGTCAAGATCTCATTTTAAAATTAAACGCTCGATTTCTGGTCTCCAAAGGTCTCTTTTCAACATCCCAGCTCTGCAACTCTGCTCTGCATTTGTACTTCAGAGCAGCAAAATCCATGCAGGATTTTAACAAATAAGTATAACAAAATTAAAAGAATGTTTTCCAGTAAAGCAATTGTAAACTAACTCCTCATCTTCTGCAACACCAAATGAGGTAAAATTGGACTCTGCAGTCTCTGTGGAGGCTTTCATCAACTTCAATTTGGAACATGAACCACAGTCAATGGGCAGATCCTCAGCTGATATCAGCAGGGCTAGCTCTACTGCATGTTATTAAAGCATTGGATGCCCACAAATAGAAACAACAGATATTGTTACAATCTGAAGCACACGGAAGACCATGGAGCAACCCTGCCTCTGCAGCCCTCTTCCAGGCAGCAACCAGCACACAGCCCAGGTCAGCATCTCCATACTGGGCAGATGCTCAGGCTGCACAGAAGGAATCTTTTTTTCCCCAGATGTTATGAAAACCTACAGTTCAATAAGCCTATATTGGCATTTCATTGTCTCTAATAACTTGGAAAGAGACTGTAAACACATCTTGAAGCCACACACTACCAGGAGCCTCCATCTGCAACAGAAGCCTTCATGGTGCTTTACCTTTTCTCCTTCATGCTTCCCCCTTGCTCACCACAAAGTTAAATTAATTTACTTGAAGAGGCCTGAAAACTGTGTGATATTTTCCTTTTGAGGCATTTAAGAGCCCATTTTCCAGAACCTGATATTTCACATAACCACTTGTTTGCCAAGGCTTTTTTTTTTTTTAAATAAAAATCCCTTGCACTGCAGAACTGTAAGAAAAATTGCTTCCCCTTATTTATAGGAGAACTGGCTTTAGAAAAACAAGTTCTGCCAGCATGTAAAGCGCATATTCTTTCTATTAAAAGAATGAGTAATTGGTGAACCAAGTCTGGGAATGACTGACTGCTGATTATAAAGAATAATTTATAGTTCTTACTGCTTTTGTTTCATTTACTGAAAAGTCCATTAATGACTGGAATCAGCTGTGCATTACATGATTAAGAAAACAACTAAGCAGCACCAACAACATTAAATATAAAATATTTTTATACATGTTGGGTACATGCTTTCTTATTGGTACAACTGTTCTTGCAGCCTCTTGAGGGAGATTTATTCCAGCGATTATTTGTACTTATCTAGAAATCCTGGAAAAAAAAATAAGCAAGTCATGCAGCTGCACACAGACCCTTTCATAATAAGGCCTGTAGCTCTGTAAAGACAGACATTCTCTTGGGTACAAACTCTTAGATTTCTAAGCTACTATTTGCATCCTCTTACCAAAAAGACTAGAACTGGAGGCTTGTTTGCTCTTATGAACCTGGCAGAGTATCCAAGAAACACAGCAACTTATTCATCATCTTCTAACAGCAGTAAGAAAAAAGTTAGATCAGAAGCCTTCATTGTAAACATTTTTAATATAAAAACACTTCTGGATGAAGATTTGCAACTGGAAAGAACTTCACTGTGTAAACCCCAGGTTACAACAGAGCTGGGGAAGTGAGAAAAATTGTACTGAAGGTAAAGACAGAAGTTTCCAAAATTCTCCAAATCAGCCCACACCAGGTGCACTAGAGACCAGGTGAAGCACCACTAAAATGCTGCTAAAAAAAGCAGCTCACCAGCTACCAGTAACCACCAAGTGGGTAGGATTGGGTGGGGGAAAACACCCCCAGAAGACAAACTTCACACCGATCACAGCAAAGCAAGAATCCAGATTCAACCTGCTCAGAGGCAGACAAGGGACATTCAAAGGAGACTGGGATAACTGAACTGAGCTGCGTTTTAATCAGGATACTGGGATTAAATTGGAGCAAAAATTAAGAAAAAAATGTGTCATTTATTAGAGAAATAAAGGCTTGGTGGCTTAGTCTCCAGACAGGGAATTAAACATCTTTCCAGTTACTCCAGTGAGATTCTTAAATAACTCTGAATTGGTCAATAAATACCCATTTAAAAAAAATAATAAATGGCATCACACAAGGAAGCTGTGCCCTCTGGCTAAGGGGTTTAAGTTCAGATACAAGCTTTTCCACAGTAACACTGAGCAACTCACTTGTCTCCTGTTCTCCGCCTACCATAATTAAAACAGGGGAAAGAATCATTTACCCATCCTGTCCATGCTCATTCAGACAGCAAACTCTTCTAGGTAGGGACTGCCTGCCACGTATTACAGAGAATTACATGCTTCATAGGACCCCAGACACGTGCCTCAGTCTGGGATCTAGATGCACAAACACTGCATGTCCTTGCAGAAGGTACCTGTGAGGGCCCAACTGCTGAACAGTTACCGCGCACTTGAAGGCTTGAAAGCTGTTGGCAGTTTTATGACCATCTGAAGGTTTCTTTACTTTCCCCCTTGGGCTTTGCCAGCTCAACTGACTCCATAATCTCAGAAGAAAACCAGCAGATTTGGTATTATACTCCAAAAGGCAACAGAGTTCATATGATTTTGAAGAAGAGACAATAAATCAACTCCTGCAGCACAACCTACCTTTGCCTGAAAGGTCAGGGAGGTTTAGGGACTTTTGATTTTTGTCTTCTTTACTAGGCTGTAGCAAAAACCAGAGCTTAAGCATAAACCAAAAGACAATAAGAAAAAATATTAAAAAAATCACCCTGAACTTTTGTTTGATATTTGTGTCCACACTCAAACAAGCCACATAACATGATCATGTGATTTTTCTTGCATTTTTTTCTCCCACCCAATCTTTCTAAAGGGATCATACTGCATGCCCCGAATCCAAATACCCCTTTGCCATAGGAGGATTAAATTCCAGGCCAGAGTTTTGATTCCATCTGTAACATAAATAAGCAAACAGCAAAAATATCAAGTGATGCATGTCCTTGCACAGCTTCACAGGCAAGCCTTGACACCAAAAGCTAATTTGGATATAACATTTAAAAGGATTAAGAAGCACGAAGGGCTCCCACTTTGGTAACAGATTTGTTCTGTCTGGTCACCAGCACTCCAATTTCCTTGTTAAAAGGTTCAGCAAATTTCTATTTGCTCTTCCATTTATGGCACTATGCAAATATTATGAAATGGTTTAATGCCACATGTGAGCTCCTAATGCTTTTTCTGTCTTCTCCGAGATAGTCTTTAATTAGTCAATAATTGCTTGAAGGCACCAATTGATTGGCATTATAAACACAGGAAAATGAAAATGGTCCTTTTATTTCAGAGCTGTATTTAAGGTTTAGTAGGATGTTAGCAGCATATCATTAAGTAGAACAGAGCAAAGTAGTCTACAAAGCACATTTAAGAAGCATGACTAAACACCATACTATCCTGCTTTACTTTTCAGATTAGGAGTGACAAGTAGTAAATGAGGATTATGCACGTGCAGTTCTAAGAAACATCAAAATACTGTATCCCTCATTGTCTCACTCAAATACCCTCACCATTCAGCAGAACCTGACAAGCAGCTGCAAATGCTCAGCAGGTTTTTGGCATCATTTCTGGATAGATTTATGTTCTCTTCAACTCTAGAATGCTATATGTTCATTTTATAGAAGCGGAAATAGTTTTCATCTGTGGCTCTGTTGCTGTGAATGCATTTATCTCTTGTCAGAGCCTAACGAAAAACATTTTAAGCTGGTATTTCTGGAGGTGTCAGGCCACATTCATTTTCCAAATCTTTTTTTTTTTTTGCCTCCTGAGGAAACCACAGCAGCTGAACGCCTCTTACACTCATCACTGATAACAGACACCACCTGACATGTTTAAACACCAAGATCTTGCTGATCAGTAGCATACATTATTACTCAGGAGACGCAGGCGACCAACTCTTAAACAGAAAGAAGGATTTACACAATTATTCTTCATGCCTGTAGATAAAGTATTTTGTACTTTATTCAGGTTTAGATGTTTACCTATAAAGATATTTTGGTCTTCATCTAGGAAGACCTTAGTTTGAAATCAACTGAAATCTGTCCAGGCTTCAAGACTGATCAGGCAGTTTCTGCCCAAGGCCTCCACACAATGCCCAAGAAGCTCCCACAGCTGTAAACTTGGAGCAGGAGACCTACGCAAGAGGAGTAGGGCTGATTTTTGTCCTCTCCACCAGACTAGATTAAATCACGAGCTAGAAACTATTGCTCACTGGTAGTTTACGAAAGACAAAATAGAGAATAGGTGCTGCAGAGCACTAGCCATAGAAACATTTTTATACACCATTTACCTGTAAGCTATTTGGCTCTAAAGCAAGTCAATAGCAATAAGAGGATATTGTTTAAACCCACACAGGCTCAGAAGCCAACATGAAACCACAGTCACCACCACACTGCCACCAACACCACCTCCAAGCACAGCTCTGAGGCACAGGTGAGCACCACAGCCTGACCCAGCCGCCCTCCCCAGGGCAGCAGGGGACACTGACCTGTTGCCCAACATTACCCATACCTTTTCCTCTTCTTTTGTAATTTTTTTTTTTAAAGGAAAATACATTGCACATTAAACTATAACATCATTCATTGAAACCCTTTGGAATACCTTAACATGCCCTCCCTAATGAGGGTAATTAGGGATCCCATAGACAGCACAGGGCATCCCTTTACAAAATAATGCTAGTACAGCCACAGCAGGCATCAGACTTGCAGTAGGCTCAGGCTTGTTACCCCACACAAGGCTTCTATTACAAGCTGACCAAGGAGAGAGCTCTGCAGTAAGGGTTATCCAGCAAGTATTTCCCTCAGTTTTTACCAGACAAGGTTTCCCTCCCCACTTGGCTTTACCTCCCACTCAGGAGTTCTCCTGTAGCTGTAACCTGGATGTTCAACTCCCCACTGCTACACCACCAACATAACAGGCACAAGGTAATAAGTTTAAACACCTCAGTCTCCTTTCTCCACTCAACACAGTCCTTCCCTACAACATTCAGACACATTTACCTCGTTCAAATGCTGACTTCTCAGCAAATTATCTCACAAGCCCACCTCTAACTCATCCACACATACGTACCAATAAATAAAGCCACCCCAGCGATACCTCATTCCCTCACAGACAACACAATAAGCTACAGTAAATAGACATAAGGAATAAAAGCATTTTTTTTTCCACATTACCTTATATCTGTATGAGCAGCACCAGGGCACAGCCAGCACCCTCTCCCCTGCACACCTCACAGAGCAGCAAAGAGGCCTTCCTTCTCCAGCTGTGGGTGGAGGCTTATTAATGAGCTCTGGCTTGCTAATAGCTCACAGGTGAGAGATTGGGGGTTTTCAAAAGGCACCAGGTGAGGGCCCTCGAACACTGCCAGCATTAATTACCCCAAAGAGCCCCACCTGGATCCTACTTACCACAGCCCTGTTTCAGCTGGGGCTGGCTGTAGGCCACAGGAGCCTGCCTCATGGACATCATGGCCGTGCTAGCTCTAGCTGCTCCAGAGGAGGGAAAATGGTTCCCTCACCATGCATGAGGCTGCTGCTGGTGGCTGTCACCATCCTGCCCCATGGGTGGTGCCATGACAGGGCCTTCCTGTGCCGCAAGGCTCCTCAGGCTGCCTCAGCTCTAAGCCAGGCGCTGTGGGGCTAGGCCTAGGCAGGGTCTGGCCCTACAGATCCCCACAGCCGGTGCCATGGGGCTGGGCCCTTGGGACATTCAGGGTCTGGCCCCATGGCTCCCCATAACCAGGTGCTGCAGTGACACAGGTACCTTTCTGAAACATCCACCTCCAGAAATGTTTTGGGTGCCCCATGTCAAATGTGGGGTTAGATGTCCAACTTGAAGCACATCAATTGCTTTCAGGTACCCCATTGGCCAGGTTTCACTTTCACTCAAGTAACTTTGGTATGTGCCAGCACAATATCCATCTTTTATAACTTTTATTGTATATTATTACATGTACTTTTATTAGGTCTTGTAGAAAATTCAGGGAGCTCTTGCTCATTCTGCTGTACAAGAAACAGGTCCTGGACCCTAAGATATGCACATTAATTTTGTCAGAAGAAAGCTGAACTTTCCTACTTACTCCTTGATTAAATTTTTAAATACTCTCGTTATCTACAGAAAAATTCCTACTGTAAAGAGCTCACATATTAGTATGTGCTGTCTGATACGTGGACAACACTACTACAAGTAACAGCCAGCTTTCGGTCATCATCTCTCAGGCTAATGGAAACCTTATGTGAAATACGTACACGTATTTCCATTTACACGTGCCGAGAAGCAATGCAAAGGAGACCATATTAAAAAAGGACACGACAGGCTTGTGCAAGCTGGCTACTACCAGGCACCAGGTGACGTGCTTATAATAAACAGAAAACATGGCTGCATTAATTCATCGGTGGCTTTTTTGTAAAGAGATGAATCTCTGTAAGGAGGCTGTAAGATTCAGATGGACACCTGATAGCATCCTGGCTCATGAAATGGCAGGAGTTGTGTCCAGGGATTAAATGGGGAACGATGCTGAACACAACCAACTGCCAGTCACCGTGGCTTCCCCGCAGCACCAGAGTAGGCCTCTCACAAAAAGCGAAGTCTGTATTATAAGCAAGCCCTGGAGAGCCATTTTCCAGGATATCTCTCCTAATTAGAAGCTTTTTTTTTTTTTTTTTTATCGTATGAAAACACAAACAGTATTAGTTGGATAGCATTAAAAAACATTATTCATTAACCATCCATCTTTGGAAGCTTTCCTTCGTCAAGCTACAGCAAGGCATTAGGGAAATCAGGCAGCAGCATTTCAATTAAATTATAAATGTTTCAGATTTGGGGAAGAAGCAGTGGTTTACTTTGTGATAAATGAATAAAACTAGCTAATGTTTTAAAATGGCTATCCTGCTCCTTGTCAGATTATTTCTAATGGAGTTTCTGTGATATGGCTGTAATGGCGTTATGTTGTTCTAATCCTTAAAGGTAACTTAGGTGTCCTAAACACAGTTTCTTAATTTCTTTCACTTGCTGTCTCCCATTTTTACTATTTGATAGACACTGTACAATAAAGACTTAGAGACAGTATTCTCTGTAATGAAGCCATCTCCTAGATGGCTGTAACAAAAATCAGAAAAAGAAAAATGTAAACCCAATCTAATAAATAGAAAAGGATGAAAGTGTTTTGCTTTCATCCATAGCCAAAACAGTTCTCACTGTCACATACTAGCAAGTTTCATAATGAAATATTCCTCATGGTTACAGTACCAAGTTTTGGCCTTGGAAGTCTACATTCTCCTTTCAGATCTTCTGAGTGACCCTGTGCCACCCTCAGTGACCTTCGTGTGCTTCAGTTTTTCTCATCTCTCAAATGACAATAATTCTCACTATTCATCTTGCAGTAGGATTCTGCTGTTTAATCAGAGCCACTGCACAGAATTTTAATATGAGTCTGAATTCCCCAGTGGTCTATCGCTCAGTAGGATTGCTAAGCTGCATTTGTAGTGGCTACCACTGACTATATACATATTTTTATTGAAAATAATTGTTATTGTTCTGCCTCTGTCCTCCTGTTTCTGAGGACCAAACCATCCTGACCGAAGGGGCATAGCATAAACAATGATTATATCAGCATCTGCAGGGACTGCAACTGTTCCAGGATGTTGAAGGCACAGTCAAAAGACCTCTCCTATCTTGGGAAAAACTGCATTTGTGCATGAATAATTTCAAATTTTGTCTTTCAGCATCTCAAAAGGCTTCATCACTACCTCAGAACAACTCAAAAGATGTTGCTAAGGCATAGATACCTTCTTTTCTATTTCAATTTATGCTCTAATATATTTATACTTATACTTGGCATGTCAGAATAACCCAATGATAAATCAAATATGATTATACTTATTTTGCAGAAAGAACAGTAGCATGAACCTAAATTCCAGACCCTCAAAGGAATCAAGGACAATTGTACCTAAGTACATTTAAAAGCTGAAGTTGCACAAAAAAACTGTAACAAAACTCAGAATTGAAACATCTCCCAAGACAGCAACTCGCGAATGTCTTCTCATAGTAAGAACATCTGCACTAATTCCTGATAAAATGTGTTCATTTGTTGTTTCTCTTTTCCATGAATCTCAAACTTTTCCTGTTCCCATAAACACTTGTTTAACCCTTCGCTTTCAAGCAGAGACACCCCATCACTGATCAGTGAGGACAGGACAGGAGTCTTGAGCACTTGGTTGTTTTATTATGCTAGAATGTCACCAGAGCTCCTGCTGTGATGATGGACCCAGGGATCACAAGATGCTGCTTTTCCTGAACTGTGAACTCCAGTGTAGAAGAGAGCAACAAATGAAAAGCCTACGAGAGAGCAGAGTGCCTTCTCAGTGTGAGAGCCACACTGAGAACAAAATGGCTGGTGAGCTTGGAGCACAAGACAATTTTTCAATATAGAAGTGTGGAGAGCAGAATCAGCTTCACAACTACAAATGCTTGCATGAGATGTGTTTAAACACTGCACCAAGAACAAAAGGGACTGTCTAAAAGTTATACATTTAGTCTAAGCTAACTATGTGCATTCCCTTTATCTTTAACAGATAAGCACCTCCATATGGCAAGTTTCCCATGTATTTCTGGACAGAATTAATCACCCTTTCATGGCATCCATATCGCTGACTATGGAGAAGCACAGACTATCAGCCATTGAATCAAAGCCAAAGTTGGATGAGACCAATCCCACCATAACTGGTTTAAACAAAGACTCACAAAATATACCTGACAGAATCAGAAAAAGAATGCCTGAATTAGCAGCCACTCAGGCTATGTTTTTTCTTTAAACTCTTTTACTCCTCTGACTCTGGGGGTTTATATATCTCACTTCATCCTGTTGACTCACTGGAACTGGAAGAATGTGAAAGGTTAATACAGTTAACCTGATCCCCCACCTACCTGTGTTTTTTCCCAACATTTAGTTTATTTATAAAAGTGGAAGGACTTATTTCAAGTCACAGACAATCTTCTGGCTTAAAATGGTAGCAGCGTGGGGTTTTTTTTTTTTTGTGATACACTCTTTTTGGGGAAGCAAATTTACACCTGAGAGGAGACTGAAATTGGGAATTCTCCAGAGCTGCAGGGACAACACAAACGTAGCACAGCACTTACATAGCGATTGTTTTCCAAGCACCTTGTTGATTATTACAAGGTTGACTGACTTTCTTAACAGCAGTTACATCTCTGAAGATGTTCATGTTCAATTCTAGTGATAGAAGTTTCTAAAGCAATGCTTACCATTCATTTTCTTACACCCAGCAGAAACATTCACTAGAGCAGGATGGCTGGAAACATTCTGATTATTCCCCTTCCCATTGGAAAAACTGTGTTCCTTCTGTGCCTAGCCAAAGCTCGTCATCCTTGTTCAGTCCTCTTGTTTCATTGTTACATCCACAAATTAATTCTGAACTATAATTACTGCCTTATTTGTGTATCAATAAAGCATTGATACCTTACTGTTCCTTGGGTAAGATGTAATTGACTGTCTGTAGCAACTTTGCAGAGCACAACCTTTGGAGCCTGTGCTCCAAAAGGTGAGTAAGGGATGCTTTTCTGCTTTCCTCTATGAACTGCAGAATATGTGCAGCCTAAAGGGCTTCATAAGCGTTTAGTTTCAACAGTAAATATTGAATAAAGTCTTTGTAATGGCAGTGCATGTTAGGTAGCGAATCAGAAAATACAGCTATCCGTGAAAGACACAAAGCTATAAAACCCAGTTTTTAATGTCACCTTGTCAAAGAACTATCTATGCTACTTCACAGACTGCTGTTTTTCTCTCTCTCTCTTTTTTTTTTTCTTGCAGTTTTAAAAGTATCAAGTATTGTGTAATAAGAACAGAGTGAAAGGGATCATCTTTTAATTCAGGCTTGGCTATGAGAATCGAGACACTTGTACACTATTTTAGGTTCTGCTACAAATTTCCTCCACAATATTGGACAAGCCATTTACGTTTGTCATGGATCATCTTCCCCAATAATGAAAGAGAGATCATGATGCTTTCGCATCTGAGTTTTTAAGTGGTGTTCAGAAGGTCGTTCAGTCATGTTAACAACATCTGCTCTCTGTGAGGGAAAGACAAGGTTGGTACTGGTTTGGACTTTGAGATGGATGCAGAGGTGTAACCAATGCAAATGAGCACTGGGTGTACAGTGGTAGGTAGATACTCACCAGCTCTGTTTTTGTAGCCAATAAGTGGGTGCATTTCAGGTGTTGTTTGTTTTCACATAGATTTTATCGTTCTAAAGTAAAATAAATACACTGGCTTTATTTGGCACAGGCAAATTTCACTTTGTGAATGCAGAAACTAAACTGGCCTTTGTAAACAGCATTTTTTCAATACACCTGTCTCCAAGCTGCCCACCTGTGGAAGATGTGAAGTTTGGCTTCAAAACTCTTTATTGAATGTTAACTTAATAACTATATTGTGAAATGCACTGTTTTTTGTTTGTTTTTTTTTGTTTTGTTTTGTTTTGTTTTTTTTCCTATCACAATATGGTACATATAGCTTCTGGAAAAATTTGATTGCTAAGACAAAACTTAAAACTGACAGGAAATCTTCAGCAGGATATTTCACTTTTGTTTTCCTGCAGAAGATGACACTTGCACAAAGGACCTTATCTTTGGTTCAACAAAGCCAACAGAGCAGTGAGGTCAAGATAAGTCACTTAGAAATCCTTATCTGAATTCCAAACACAGACATTATTAAACAGAAGGAGGGAGGGAAGGAGGGAGGCTAAATGCTTTTAATGACTTATGCTGCCTCCAAAGCAACCGCTGACACAAGAGCAATGGAGCCCTTTATAAAATTAGAACAGGATGGCAGGAGTGATATGAGATACGGTGTGGTTTTCTTTCCCAGGAGAGACTCAACAGGCTGGGACTCCTTGGAAGACAGACAATGGTGTGGGAGGATCCACTAAAGACTTATAAATAACTATCGGTGGTTCAGAGTAGTTAAATAGAGAATGATTATTCGCCATGTCACGAACACAAGAACTGAGAGGTCCCAATGAAATCATTGCTGAATTATTTAAATAAATAAACTGAATAATTTTTCTGTGCAATGCATAATTAAATTCTGGAACTCTAAGCTGCAGGATGTTATGGAGCCAAATGGTTCAAAAAGAGATGAGACAAATACAGAGGGAAGATGTGATGATGCTATTGAACATGACAGAGACTGAAAGCAGTATTTAGCACACCCCGCATGCCAACTGGCGAAGGTGGGAGGACATGTCAATGCAAGACCGTTCTAAACTTGTCTCTTCTTTAACTGTCCATTGCTTCCAACTCTAGGAAACAGGCTACTGACCTAGACAGGTTTTTTTATTTGATTAAATTTCTGGCCCTCTTACAGCCGTTTTCAACTTACAGCTGACTATAAAATAAGTAATGACTTACTCTCCCTTCCACTTTTATTGTGACCATTCTTGAGGCAGAGACAAGTATCTATGTCACTGGATGTATGTTTTTGGAAATTACAGTAACCAAAAAGGAGCATATCGACTCTGCTGATCCTCACATTCAGTTTTTCATAACTGCATCTCAGTGCAAGGCAAGCAGCTGCAGAAATAGCATCCCCAACATTTAAATCTACACAGTTTCAGCTCTTTGTGCATTGGTCACTAACAAGGATACCTTGCCCATATCTTCCCAAATGCTCCTGGCAACTTCTGAAATAGCTGTAGCTCCCAGCTATAGCAGTTTTGCAGATATTGTACAGCCAAAATTCTTTGCCAGTAGATAATTGGCTGGCTAGTTGCTTCTTTCAAACACGGGCCCGTGGTATGTGGCATAGCCTGCTAGTTAGAAATGATATTAATGTTTCAGGAATATTGGACTTCATTCTCACAGCCAGCAGAAATGCTAGCTCGTTATCTCCTACTTCCAAAGAGAGCACAGCTATGATGACTTGGTGCAGGGCATTCTGTATTGGGATACCCTGACCTGAAATTGCACTGCTGCACAGCAATTTGGAACAGACAGAAAGTGAGCAAGAAGGAGCTTTGCTCTGTACACAGCTGTAATGAGGGGACACCTGAGTTCCACTTCCTGCACCAGCCATGGATTTCATTTTAGTTATTCACTGCCCCAAAAGAGAAAAAAGATCCATGACTTTCTCCTAAAGAAGAGGAGGTCCAGGTATAGCAAGGAAGTTAATAGGATTTTTCCAAGCCTGCAGACCTAACTCTCACCATTGGAGCAAATTCCATGCAGCAATTTCAGTCTGTATTACTTCAGAAAGAAAACCATATGGAGAACTGCAATTTCCTGATTTTTAATATTTATATTCTACCCCGAAAACTGTCTTAGTACTGATTAAAGACATCTCAAACAAATAGGAAGGAGAAATGAATGAGAAAAGCACGTCATTACACAGAATCAGCGCAGATAACATCAGTTTAAAATGTGATCGTTTTGATAACAAATTCGGAGGGTGGCTAATGCAAATAATACGAGAGAGAGAGAGAGGCAGAGACAGTGTTTGCATCAGCACAAATATCCACTATTATTACCAAAGGAAACCCATTACTAGCGTGGAGAGATTCACCTTGATTTACTCATTGAAAAGGTGGCATATTTGCCAGTAAAACTGTTCACATACGGGAGGGTACACTGTCAGTAAATTGTGGCTCTTCAGTGATTTATTGTCTACTCTATTACAACCTGTATCGCAGAAGTAAAAACTTTAGTCTACTTCTTGACAGCAAAGGACGAGATGACTGACTACCGGTTTGTATCTTTAAACACAGTGAGCCATGGCAGAAAAAAAGCAACAGAGTTGTTGAGGTGAATTCATCCCCTACTCCCAGGGCTTTGGAGTTCTGAAAGTTTTATAGTGTGGAAATATCCTAAATCTAGGAAAGCACTGACTTGGTGCATGAGATTTATTTCTGTGAGATTTCTTGCTAAACCTAAATCTGTCCAGTTTTATAATTCACTCCCTGAGATTCTTGAACTCTTCCACATTTCGGATTTTAGAAACTATAGCTGTGCCTAACAATTTATGAAGAAGGTTGTGTGTGAGTTGAAATGGTGCTATGGGAAAAAAAAAGAAGATGTTGGAAAGAATTACTGCTAAAAAACTAAATTGACTTGGAAACCTTACAGATGTTGTGAATTCTGCTGCAGCCAATATGATTTTACTTGAAGAACTCGATTTCCACATCGCCCTCAGTACAGCTTCTACTGGCTTTAAAGGTACACTTTTTCCCTATAAAATATCAATGCTACCTTTCTGTGCCTGTAATTAATTTCAGATACAGTCTGTAATAGTTACTTTGCAGGTGCAAGTTGATACAACCATTATTGATACTCCCCAGAAGCCTGGGGAAAAATGGGTAAGAAAGGATTTTATTATCTCAGAAACAGTTTTCAATTTAAAAAAAAAAATCCACTTTGCTTCAGGAAAATAGAAAAAGAATAAAAATAAAACATAATGTGTCAAAGATATACTCTGAAGGAAAGAAAGCCTCTATAAAATCTCAAAGTAACCATTGTAGTCCAGGTGCTTTGCTAGGACTGGGGAAACCCAGGTCCAAGAACTTATCTTGAATTAGGAGGAAGGAGGGTTGTACCTAAAACGTTCACATCCCAGATCAAACCACTGACAGATTCAGTGATGTGCCCCACTCTGCTTCTGAGGAGAAATGCAGTGCAAGAAATAAGCAACCATTCTCAAAAAAAAAAAAA
>VXAA01002911.1:447531-496769 GCA_013399115.1 Anseranas semipalmata
AGATTCAATGAAAAATACCACAAACACTTCAACTCACAAAAACTAGAAAAGCAGTAACACAGCCATGAGCACACACAAATGGCACGATGGTGAACACATATGGAACAAACATAACAAAATAACCCCTGGATAAAAAAATATGTTTCTAAATTTCAATATACACTGTTTTATTGAAAATATTACATGTATATGTTCTCACTGGATTATGGCTGGCAATGATACAGTAAGAACAGAAAAATTCCAGTTCCAAGAATTTTAATAAGAAATATGTTCACCTGTGAACTTATTATGCATGGAAGAAGAAGAAAATGCGTGAATTAAAAACATGCAGCTGCTAAGTGGATCGGTGACATACATTATTTATTTATACTCTAGGGCAAAAGGATTAATACTAGATTACAGTATGCAGGGTTCTCCCCATGTGAGCATGACCCTTCACATGTGTCCCCATAAAAGATCATGCTCCTTCAATTGATCTTTCCTAACTATTCACTAATTGATAATGCATACCGTATATAATTAGCCTTCATGTCATAACCCATAACGTACAAATGCAGTCATTTCTGTTGAAAAATCCCAAACTGTGAATGCAATTTTAACCCATTCTTAGACCATGTGTATAAAATGATTACCTGTACGAGACAGATATTTCTGCAGAATACCAGGGCAAGCAAATACTGTGTAGGCTTTTTTTTACGATTTTGTTTTGTTTGAAATCAGTGCTGAGTTAGGACAATATTAGTACTGTGTTACATTCGGGAAGCTGAAGTGCCAACAGTTTAAATCACCATCACAACAAAGAACAGATAACTGATTTCCATGAGTTTTAATCCAATGTTCACCTCAATTTTACCCAGTGACTCATAATAATCCCTAAATTCAATGGTATAGGAATCCAGTAATTATGGCTTTGCACTCTTGTCTCTTGCATGTGATAGGATAAATACACCTTTGATCAGGTCCAAATCTGGGAATACTGTAAAGATTTCAGATCCCTAAAATGTCTATTGAAGTCAAGCAATGCTGTGGGCAACCTCAGCATTCCTTCAGCCTCCAATTGGTGCTGACATTTCTTAGAAGGGATGTTTGCTTTCTACCAACAAGCAGAAAGATGCCAGCAGAAAAACTTCTGCTAAGTTGGAGTAGGTGTTTTACAATGTGAAATGCAAAGGAAAGGGAAAATGAGAATGAAGGCTACACTTCACCCCTATTGCTCCACTGAATCAACACAGCTATGCAACCCATATATGTGGAATGAAAGACATTTTACTTCTTTGGTAGAAATTTTCTAAGTGCTTAATAAGCTACCTACAATCAACTTCTGTCTCTTTTTAAAATAAAAACTTTTTAAAATGTAAGATTATCTGTGAATTCTTAATACGCTTCCAGAATTAGATGGTCATTATAAATTGAATGCTCGCTCTATGCACTATGGAACAATTAATAAAGCATTGTTATTAAGTATTTTTTTGCACCATTCCACTACAAAGAATCAATAAACTCAGAAAGACATTTTCCTCAGAAATACCAAGGGACAGAATTGTTTACAGTTTGTTTGCCATTAAAATTTCATGCAGAAGCAACAAACTACGGTACCATTTTAAATCAATTTGATGCTTGGTATTGCTGTTCTCTTCATTTGTGATACAGGAACACTCCCACTGTATGTGTAGCTACTGCTCTATGTCACCAAGCACAACTATCAGGGATTTCAATGTAAGTACCATTTAAAATGTCATCAGAACAGAATATCCAAAAAGCACAACTAACAATCTAATGTAAAGGATGCACAATTACTGTTCTCTTGAATTAGTCAATACACAATTGGAGGCTCATCATTAGCCTATAATATTTTATGAACTGAATTGTTTAAATAAATGTGCTTGATAAATAGCAATTAAATTAGCAGAGTCCAAGCTGATGTGCCAGGCAAAGCTTATTTAAAATCACCGAAAAAAGGTTTAACTGGTAGAGCTCTATGGGAAACAGGTAGCATTCAGTACAGTTTTTGCTGAGTCGCACTATTCCTGCTCGTTCTTTCTACACTTTGCTATTTCTCTAAAGCAGAATGAATATAACCTGTTAAACACCGGCGTTCAGGAAGGAGACATAGTGCAAGAAGAAGATGTAAAGTATCTCACATACACAATTAGAAGGAGGGACTGAATTCAGAACTGTTTTTTCTAATTTCAAGTTTCCATGCAACCACCAAAAGACAGTATTTCAAAATTTAAAATACGCTATACTTAGATACAAGCCACTCTGTACTCAAGATTGAGCTCCAGCCAACATCATTTTGTAAGAAAAGAAGTACAATTCTGCCCGATGCTATAAAATATTTGATTTATAGCACAGCTTATACTCAGATCCAAAATTACCTGCTCAATGCATGGAATCAAATTGTTACTACAGAAAGAACTGTCCCGATAGCCCATCAGTAAGCACCTTCACGAGACCTCATTCTTCTGCCCATTTCTGAGGAATCATCTTGTATGACAAGATGATTGCTTGACAGGAGCTTTCAGTCAGTGAGTTTCACATCATTTTGCATAATAGAATCATGAAATGAAGGAACAGCTTCAATGTTTAAGTCTTGTACTCTAAAGCAGACAAAGAAAAGGATTTCAGAGGCAGAGAACGCACCAGCCTCAGCCTCCATGGTTGGGAAGTGCTTTGTAAGTGACTGAACTACCAGTGGGCTGCCCAGAGTCGCTTGCTCCAAAGTCTCCTTTGGCCTCTTGACAACACAGACTGCTTTGGGCAATAGCAAACAGCTACAGAATGGAAAGTCAACTTAAAACAAGAGGGCAAAATCAGATACATTTCTAAATTTTAATAATCCTGAACAAGATATCCTGCCTGACT
Source organism: Anseranas semipalmata (assembly GCA_013399115.1). NCBI lineage: Eukaryota > Metazoa > Chordata > Aves > Anseriformes > Anseranatidae > Anseranas > Anseranas semipalmata. The sequence goes on from VXAA01002911.1 coordinate 450,397, forward strand.
AACATAAACGTATCTCTTTAACCTGTTACAAGTGAGCCTTTTAATTCTAACTGTAGCAGATATGGTAAAACTCCAAATAACTACACAGAAAAGACATAAGATGCAACCCTGGTTTTCCTAGTTTTCTTTTCATTTTACTGATCGAAATGAGTGAAATTTTTCTTCTTCATTAATACAAGACCAGCAAAGGTAGAGCACTTGTATTTATCCAGAGGTTTTTATATGAACCATGAAATTCCAGCATACCGTGCCTTGAAAACCAAATGATACATTAGCAGAAAATACCACAGCTTCATCTCTATTGTCATCTAATTTTTATAGATCATATTTGTCAGAAAACTGACAAATCCAAGCAGTAAGACCTTCTGATTTCAGTATTTAAATGAAGAGAAAAACCTGACCAACACAGCCACAGCAGTTGCCAATATTTAACATCCACAATGAATTGGAAATTAGACGTAACAAAAGAAAAATCACACAGGCATGCACATATATCAGATCTTCTTGTGCCCTCTATTCCTATGGATCTGACTGCTTCAAGTCATCTGTGTAGGGAGAAAACAGTTGAAATAATACAGAAATTTCAATTCATGATATTGCAGCAGTCCATTTCAATAGCAGTGAAACCACAGTTTATTCTAGTTCTTCTGTCTTTACAGGAATGTTTCCTATATTCTTTTTAAGAATCCATTTTAGTGTTATCTTTGCATTCCTGGATATTGTCATTCAGGACTCTTGCTCTTAACTCTATAGGAGACAAACTCCAATTTCGGCTAATCATCTTACATAATATGATAAGCGAAACACAGAGAACAAATATTTCCTGAAGGGGTAAAATAATTCTCAGTGAAAGAATAATCTTGCTCGCTAAATTTAATTGAGCACTTTATCTTCCCTACAGATCATCCACTGGAATCCTAAGTATTTATTTTCCTCCAGCACCCCCTGTAACTAAAACCCCCAGGAACATTTTGTTTAATTTCAGTCTCAAATAAGGTAGGATTAATCAATTTAAAAAACATTAGACTCCCCCACCATTATCTATTTTAGTAATGAATTCAAAATGGAGCTTCATTCATGTTGCTTCTTTCGATATCTTTCTGAAGCAAGATCTGCAAATAGTGAAATAATGTGAGCAAGGCTATTTTCATGATACCTGCATAGCACTGGAAGCGGTGTACCAAAGATATCAGCCCCAAATTTAATTTTGCAAGATTTTCTGTACAGTCAGCATACTTTCAAGAATCTCAGATGTATGCACATGGGATCGTCATGCTTATTTACATCAGACTTGAACTCCAAATTTTTGGATAGTCACCTTTAAAAGTTGCTAGACAAAACAGTATAGAAAACTGCAGAAATAAACATGTAGTCATACACGGTGAGATGTGTGCATTTTAATTTGTTACTGACTATTAAATTTTCCGTCCCTGCTTTTTTTCTCAGATTACTAACAAAATGAAGCCATAATCTTTAAACACAGGGTGAGATAGAATTTGAGCTCTGCACAGGCAATCTGAGATGAGAAGCACTGTGAACGCTTGGAAGAGAGGAGATAGATACACAGCCTCAGAGGCTTCATCAGGGATCACCTCTAACCGAATGCACCGAGTGTTATCTGGCATTACAATGAAAGAGGGCAGCAATGTGATACTACGTGGCTATGACTTGCTTCCATGATCTCCTGCCTAACACTTTGGAAATGTTTGCTCTCCACAAGCAGACTCTGAGTTGTAGACTTCTGATGAACCCCAAAACACATGCGAGTTTTCTACAGATGGAAATTCTGTATCAATACTGCAAATTTGTGATAATTAATGCTGAAAAAAAATGCAGTTCTTTCCCTATAAAGGGTAAGAACGAAGAGTGAAGAGATGCTCTGGACCACTTATTTCTTTAATGGAAAATACTTCTGAAATTAAAAAAAAAAAATGAATGAAGAACCAGCATTTTTTTCTCTCTGACCGCTCAAATGAAGGCAAGAAAGCAGAAGGGGAAGCAGTGTCAAGGCTTAAGGCACTGACTGGCCTGGAGACACGCGTTACCCATATGACAACCAGAGCTTATCACAGTGGGGGGACTTCAGCAGGAGATGAACATCTTGAAATGAAGGGGTGAAATGAAAAAAAGGAAGGAAATGCCAAAGAAAATGATCTGAAAATGGGAGAGAACGACCTATTATCGCCTTTTTTTTTTATATCACACCATTGAGTAGGACTCAGACTAGCTGTCAAAAAGCTTTCTTTGCTGAAAGAAACTAACAGGGGGTCCTGAGAGTCTCATGGGACAGTAGAGTGACAGAAGAAAGAGGATAGTATAAAATGCAAAGGACGAGAAGCACAGAGAAAGGTCTGATATGGTTAAGGGTGTCAGGCAGCAAGCAGACACATACATCTCCAGGGAAAAAAAAGCAAACCCAAAGCTCTAAGTAAGAGCAGCAGAAAAAACACTCAATACCTAGAAACTGCAGCATCTGCCTCATAGAAAAAGTATTTCCTATCCTACACTTTTCCAGCCTCCTGTATGTGTCCACCAAAGGTCTGCATGTATTTTGGGTTCTCTTTTCTGAGTCCCCAGCTTTGCTTCAGATCCAGGGAGTTATGTTTGGGCTGGGGAAGGGATGGATACCCTTCCTTCAAGTCCTGACATCCCGGTCACGCCTCCTGCATGGCTCTGCTGCAGTCAGTCCACGTCAGCCTCCCTGTAAGCCAGGAGCACTGCAGCCATCAGATGTTCCCAGCTTCCTCAACAACAATATGGGTATGTTGTTATTTACCATACAAAATGACTTCTTTTTGCAAGAAACCCATCTGCTCGATGCAAAGCTCTTGTGAGCCACTGCCGGCTGCCTCTTTTGTGCAGAAGAGCCATTATCCTTCTACAGAGAGGAAATGAAATACAAGGGAGTTAGTTAGCCCTCTTGTTCACATGTACATGGAAAATCTAAACAAAAATATTGTATTAGTACAGGTCAGGTCACTTGCCCTTTTCCTGGCCATTACCTAAAAGACACGTTTTCCCTGTATTTCATAAAGCTGTTAGTCAAGATGGGTGCATTAACATAGGTAGCACAGTGCAACTCAAGAACACACAATGCTTTTGAATGTTTTTATGAGTAGAATTCTGCATGGTTTTGGAGGGAAGTCCATATTTTTAGCCCAGTAGGAACTGAGCCCATCAGCAGGCTTGTGTCTTTCCCACTCTTGCACTCTATCAGACCATGCTGCTTCATAAATATAGCATTTTTCATGAAAAAAAAAAATGGAGGACTTGACTCTGCACCTCTGCTCTCCCGTGGGAGCTAAGGAAAGGAGCTGCTCATTGCTGTCACTGTGACTGATTCTGCTGCCTTGTCAATAAAGACTTTGTTCACCCCATGCTCCTCCCATTATCTGAAACACTCCAGAAGTCATCACTGGGGGCCTTAATTTTCCCTATCAGAGCTGTACAAACATCAGGTTTTAAATACAAGAACTGCTCTGAATTATAACCAATGCTGTGAAAAACTTTTTACTAGTAATACATTGGTTGAAAAGACTATGAGTGGTTTTTAAGGAAAAAAGATGCACTGTAGTGAGACTAGTAATTAGGATTCCCGGGCATCTTGTTCTTACTGTGACCCAAGGTGATGCATTGTGTCGCCCCTGTGTTAGATGCCTGTCTTTCACATTAAAATCAAGACCATTTTTGTCTGTCACCAAGACTCTTTTTACTGCAAGGGGAGAGTGAAGTGACACAAAACGCGATCCCAGAAACGCAATGCAGGGAGAGGGCTAAGGCTGCGGTGGCACACTGGGCGGGAAGCCGCCCTGAACCAGCCAGCAAGGTGATGCTCGCACAAAACAGGACTGAAAATAGATTTTCACACCTTCCAAAGCAGTATGAACAGTCATTTTCCCTCTTGCTCCAAATCTGTAGCTCAACAAGCCATAAATATTTTACTGGAAAGATCTGCTGTGCCAGCGTCAGGAAGAGCGTGCCCGGCCTCTCCGAGTGCCACGCCAGCCACGGCAGAACTGGCTGAGGCCTCCTGTTGAGACGCGCTGCAAGGCGATGAGGCTGTGGTCTTGAAACCTTCTAGACAGTAATGAAGAAATCGAACCTTTGTCCTTATCTCTTAAGGCCTGCTCTGTGCAGGGAGTGTATGAAGGGAAATTAAGTTCCATTCTTGGTGCCTCAGGCTTCTTGGGCTCCTGCTTGAACGTATTGGAGTGCAAATTTAAAATACCATATATTCATCCTGGTGTATTGTCTTATCAGTATGCTCAGTGATTTGTAGAATCAGAAAGTCCATATCAGGAGTCAAATATGTCAAAATCCAGGCTTCTCTGTATCCCAAAAAGCTATGGAATACCATCCTCCCCTCTGCTTCTCCTCCCTCCTGTTTTTTGGCAAGGCTGAATGTATTTATGCATTGAAAGTACCTGGAAGTCCTTGGCTGGAATTTGCTAAGTAAGGTCAAAATATTCTTCTGTAAGACCAAAAAGAAAAAAAAAAAAAAACACAAAAAAAATTCACCATATTTAGGTGATGTTAAAAAAATACTGTATTGCCATATCCAAGACACAAGATCAATGCTTTTTATACAAAAAAGCACCAATGGAAGGCTCTTTTCCAACAAGATGGGAAGCAGGGGAGAGAGGCCAGCAAAACATCCCGTGGAGACTCATGATTGATTGCAGAATTGCAATACTGATTTGATTTCCTTTAAATAGTGATATTACAGCTTTAATCAAGATCGAATCAAATGACAAATAATAAATCACAGAGCAGAGTTCACACCTGAATAAATATGTGACTTGGGGGCGAGTGGAAGAAATGTTTAAGATACTAAGAAGGTTTAAAAGTTGTAACACTCGTAATTCTTCTGCAGCCTTTCAGCAGCAATAGCAAATGGATCGTGATGCACTATTTGGCTGCCTGCGGGATGAGCGCGTGTACCCAACAGATACTTTGGGCCAGCCGGGATCTATTCCGAGCAGTCCCAGAACACCAAGGGAGCAAAACTTTCTGCGCTGAGGTTTTCACTGTTTCTCTCCCCACGGATGCATTCTGGGGGCAATTTGGTAATTTGCTAGGGAGTGCGCGGGTGCAGCGCGGAAGCATCGGCGGGAGGGAGCGGTGGGGGTGGCGATTCCCCGCCGGCCGCACCGAGCTCCCCTCGCCTCAGCTCCCTGCTCCTCCGCAGCTCTGTAGCCTCTCCTGGGGGCCTTCCCCTGCAGCCACACTGAGACGGCTCCTCGCCCTTCTCTGATTAGGAAGCTGGCGACGAAGGTCTCGTTCCCGTTGGAGCTGATTTCCAGTGATTCCTCATCTCAAAGAGCATGGCAACTCATGGGTTTGGTAAGTCACCACCGCTGCTATATCCAATATTGAAAATGAAGAGCCTTTTTCAATCTCTGTTCCCAATAATTTTTTTCAATGCAAATCGAAAGCAAGAGCAGACGGTTGCAAATAATGTTTAATTATAGCAGTACCTTTTACTCAAGGATCTCAACAGTTTATTAATTAAAATCACACCCTGCTCCTGTGGCACACATGTTGGTAAGCCAAATCACAGATAAGCAAGTAGAGCTGTGAAAAGAATAATGACAAAGAACTGCTTTTTAAATATATATATAGTATTTTTTTAAATACAAGTCAATGGGAAATTGCTTCCTTCAAGTCTCAGTTGAGGACTGAGAACTGCAAGACAAGGGGCACCAGGAATCTGAATAGGTTTTTCTTCTTATCTCACCTAAGTCTTAAAATCATTATCCAATCTTTTTTTTTTCCTTACTTGTAAGAACTTTAAAACACAGGGGGAAAAAAAGGACCTAGTAGGTTTAAATCTATGTGGGCTTAAAATCCATGACTTTGCACATCAGTGCAAACATGATCTGAGCTTCTTCAGCTGCCCTCGTTTTCTCACTGTTTCTTCCCCAAACCAAACAGTACAGAAACAAGGGTTTCTAAATTCTCTGAACGAAACCCTGGAGTGTTTTAGGCCACATCTGTCTTGAACAGCCCACCAAGAAGCCTTGGACCTGCAAATCCCAGCAGACCTGCACATGGGAGAAGGTTTCTGCTAGCTGTGCAATTGCCCATAGGCGATACAGACACCATGAAGAGCTCAGTTCACTTTGCAATAGCAAAAAGGAAAGTTTATTTTGAAGGGTTTTATTGCAATATTCACAAATCTATCTGAGCATGAAGGATAGGAAAACTAATGATTTTACTGTATTGTCCTAATACAATACAAATGGGGATATATTCTATGTAAGAGAAAGATTTGCAAGAGTAAAACCAGCTCCTTCAAAACGACAGGAGAAAACTCCAAGTGGCTGTGGTTACTATTACTGTACTGTTTTTCCCTACATTCTGAGTCTACCTAGCTTACCACAGAGACCCTCCAGGCACTGAAGACAAAGACCAGTTTCACAGCGTAAAGAGAAAAGCATAGAAAGAAGGACTGGGTAGTCATATTTGATTTTGTGGCATCTTGGCTAGCCAAGAGCAGAAAAAAAATAAGAAAATTTCCACGTGTTCATAAATGGCTCTTGAAGAACAAAGTTGTTGAAGCAGAACAATTTTTAATCTTTTTTTTTTATGAGTTCTCATGTTCAAAGCACTACATAAAAGTTGGTGATGAGAGTTTTCAAGCTTGCAGAATTCTCATTAATTCCTATTAATTCCTCAAGCATCTTTGAAAAAGCCTTCTTAATTCATTCTTCCATCATCCAGATGGAAGAGGGGTCAACTGAACACATTTCACAGATAGCAAACCACAGTGCAGAGGTGAAGTGACACTGAGTTACCTTATGACCTTTTTTGTATAAATTCATCTTCTCAGGCTTCTTTCATGTCTCCATTTCGTATACGACAGTGCGAGCATATCTCTAAAGCACCCTGGAACTCCTAAGGGAAGGCTTTCATTTGTATGTTATCTGTGGTGGTGTATGAATAAATAAAAAATAGGAGTAATTAATAATAAATGCCAAGCTTATATTTTCAGCAGCCTCCATTTTCATCTGCAAACTTTCACAACGGGATGCGTGCTCAGGATGTATTTTATTTATTACAAAGAAGGGAAATTTCTTCCCCCACCCTTTTGCTGCGACCATGTCACAGGTCTTAGGAGGCTCAATGGATTTGCCTTGAAATTTCCCAGCGTAATCAAGTCTGAATAAACATCAAACATTGGCATTTCAAATCCAGGGAGGATTGTCTCAGGAAGCAATGCGCATGCGAACCCAGGAGACGAGATCAGAACAGAGCTTTCTAACCATAGCTGTAGGCACCGGGTTTTTTTTCAGCAATGGTCCAGAGTACAAATCCCAGTGGTAAACATACCCTACCAAATGCCAGATATGAAAGGGAAATGGCTGCCTCTCCGCATATAGCTCTCCTGAAACAAGCATTTTAATACCCCAAGGGACTTTGCACCATGCTCCCCCCTGCATCTCCCGCACAGCACTGTGGGGTCACTCCCCGACCCCACGTCCAAGACAGGTTTGTGTTGTGTGACCCAGCACGGTCCTGTCTTCTGCTCAGAGCCTGAAATGCTTCAGAGCCTTGTATGCATACCAGAGAGACAGGACCATGACAACCGTAGCCAAATACTCCTGCCACCTTGAAATACATAATGGAAAATAATGATATTCCAGTCTATTTCATTTTTTAAACGTACGACGCAAGCTTGCTTTCCCCCCAGCCCCGTTACCAGCAGACCGAAGCAGAGCTATGCAAAGCCACGGCTGCCTTCTTCCTGCAGCTGTAGAGGCAGCGCGGAGGAGACAAGACGCCGCGTTCTGCGGGGTCACCGTGCCGCGCGGCACCTCCTCTCTCTCAACGAGAAGCGCAGGCGCTGAGAAGGCCTCCGAGACGCCGCGCAGGGCCCTCTCCATCGTGCCCCTCTGCAAAGCCCCCGGGGAGCGCCGCGAGTCGCGGTGCGCGGGGACGCACGGGGACGCGGGCAGCCAGGTGGCAAAGCACGGGGCACGCAGGAGAGCCGCCTTCGAGGGAGGGCTGAGCCTGGCCCCGATGCTTCCTATGACACCGCGTTTCTTTGTTGCTACTCCCTTAATGCTGCTCGGGAACGCTGACATTACCTAAAAGTTTAGGACTGCTTGCATTTTCCAGAACACAAAGAACATCACAGGGAAGTAAAATTGCTTAAAGAGAAACATCCGTAATTTTAAACAGCAGCACTGAGTAATCACGTTGAAAAGTGATCTATGATTACTGTCACAAGTGGTTTGATTGATTATTGATTGCAATCCTCTGCTCCCTTCCCCAGCGAAATTGGCTGCCACTGCTCCGTGCGGCCCCCGACAAGACGGAGTGCAGGGCTATGGGCTGTGCACACAGGGGTGCCCTGGCACGAGGTGCTCGCGGGGTCTTGCCGGGCACGTGGCTCCTGTGGGAGACCAAACAAACGCCCACCGAGAGCCACCCAGCCCACCGTGCCCCTGGGCACCCCCACGCGTGGGGCTGAGCCCCCTGGGCGCCGGGGAAGCGGGCAGCAGCGCCCGCGGCTCTGCAGTCAGGGCTTCGTCATGCAGCGATAATGCACGGAAATAGCCACTAATTAATATGGCTTAACAAGGAGAGAGATAAAGCCTTTCCTCCCTGAGACGTCAAACGATTGCTGAGTGTTCTTCTTTCTTTTTCTTCTATTCTGTGTGAATAATTTATACAGCGGATTTCTTCCCATATCAACTGTTGCTGCAAACCAGCAGAGCAACCAAAACCACTGGTCGAGCGCCTAATGCACGATATGCTTAGAAGGCCCGAGGAAACAGTCAGTGCGTGGCAAACAGATCTGTCACGTCCCCCTACTGCCCCAGCACCTGCCCTCCAAATGTTTTTACTGCAGAAGATTTCTTAAGTCCTGATCACGTTTTCCCACGCGTAGTTTGAAGGCATATTTTCAGCGGCACTTTCTTTTTTCTTCCCCTCTAGAAATAGTTTTTCCCTCTATTATGTAGCAAACAAACTGTTTGCTTCCATGCTGTCTGAATTAGCATAGTTCTTTGACTTAATTCCAACTTTTCAAAGTAACCTGCGAATAAACGAGCGTTGTCTGTCCCTCCTATCAGATGATGATAAGTGCAGTTCTGGGGATCTGTATTAGCTGACAGCTGCTGAACAGACTACAAAGAAGGCACAAAGCACCGTATTTTACAGTAACTTCAAACTGTGTGCATGACACCCCGAGCATTAAAAATAATACAGAATCCAGACTCATACTGGTCTCGATGCAAACCTTTAAACTAACGAAGCAGAGGAAAAATTGGCTATGCACCGTTTCACATAGGTTCTGGGTACGTTTGGTCTCTGCTGAATGCACCCCAGGGAGGAACACAGGCTTCGCCAAAGCCGTTGACGCTCAGAAAGGCGAAGACAACTACGATGTGCTCCATCTGTGTAAGGTATGGCCTTCGGACCGCCGAGGAGATGGCACTGGCGTGCATGGCTGCACAGCATTCATTCGGGTTGGCCATATGATTTCATATTTTGCTAAGGAAAGGTGGCATCACTTTTATATATATCCATGGAGATGCTCGTGCACACATACATACACTACACACACAGTAAATATTTCCATTTCTTTCTCAAAATCAAAACGATTTGTCTTACATCTTTCTCTGCTGCTGTCCAGGCGTGCAGTACCGGCGGCGCAGGCTGGGTGCCCCTTCAGCCGTGTGTTCAGTGCGCAGCAGTGCATTTAATTAGTTACACATGTAAGAATTAATATACCCATTTAACAACTACTGAACTCCAGTTTTTCCTACCACATTTATTTTCATTCACATTGCTAACAAACGCTGCAATAAACAATGGAATAATACCCCATCGATTAAGTATAATTAAGCTTAATAATTGCTTAAACTTGTCATCCATAAATCATGACCAGTAAACCATTATGAACCAATTAATCATTAGTGGCATCATTAAGTATGTTTATTTATAGAGTATTTATAGAAAACCCAATCATGTGGTAGAAAAGATTAATAAGTGCAAGCTGGCAAAGGCAGGGATGGGGGAGAGGTGCTGTACAAGAGCAGGGAAGCCTTGAATGAGATCGTGTCAGACAAATAACCCTAACACCCATCCTGCAACCACAGGTATTTAATCTACGAGACAGGCATTCGGGACCAAAACAGATGTGAGAATCCAGCCCAGGTGTTGAGGCAAAATTGTAGCTCCTGAAGATTCTGAAGCAAACAAATAAAACCCTTAAACTTAAACCTGAGACTACTACGTATTCATTTGTACAGTGGCAAGTGCCTACAAACCCAGGAGAAATGGTCCAATACGCTGCTGTGCTGGAGACTGCAACAGCACGAAGCAAAAGGACAGTGCTTTTCCCCCAAAAGCACAAGGTCACACTTTAAAGTCAATAATTGACATTACCAAAGAAACTATGGAAATTGAGCTCTAAAATATCACTGAAAATAGAGGGAATTCAAAGAGATGCTTAACCTGCCCTTTGGTTCCTTGGAAAATCCTAGCGAGGATTTCCCATCTTAAATACCTGCTTATGTTTTACCTTTTTTTTGGTAACCTCTAGCCCCTAAACTTGTTCCTACCTCTGGGTATTTATATGAATGTCCTAAGAGGTTTAGAACATGAAAGTCTAAGTGAAGACAGATTAGGAAGCCGAAGAAATGTATGAATGTTAATGTAATTGACTTTTTTAATAGACTTTTGAGTTTAAAAAATTAAACTCCTGCTTGGGAACTGGGGTCTATGAACAAAACAATCTATCCATTGATCCAATGGTTCACAAGGCTACTCATCTTCAAATTAAAACAGCTAAGTAATGGATTGCAATAATGTATACCTGATGCTACATTGCAGTGTAGTCTGTTCTCCTATCCACGTATTTCTTACCGTATTTATGTCATGCCATCTTATTATCTAAAGACATTTCACTACAGTGCTAGCCAATTATTTGATTTGATTAGCTAGAAATTTACCTCTGTATTACCCTCTGTGCACACATACTCTGAACAGTGTAAAATAGCTATGTTCAGCCTTTAGCCCTGGACTAGCATGTCTCAGGCCAGTGGAACTTCATCATGAGAAAAAATTGCAAAGGCAGGCTTTAAGAAAAAGCCCACTATTCTGTAAGCTTTCTAGCTCTTCTCCCATTAGACCACAAATGCTTGCTTTTAATTTCCATTTTCCAGCAACCTGTTATTTCCAAATGCATCTTTCTATTTTTCATGCGAGTAAACGAGAGCATATTTTCCAGAAAGACCAACATTACCATGTTTTGCCATTAGCTTTCAATGTACTGAATGTGCAGCCTTCAAAACAAACAATTCTGCGTACTCTCCCTCCAATTGCAGAAAACTGCAATTAGCCCAGTAGCAAAGGGCAGGGACAAACAGCACGGTTCAGGCAACGGCGATGCTGCACCCAGCGGTGCGGTGCCCGGCGCTGCCTCCAAGCGCCAACCCTCCTCCTGCCGTGACAAGCAAAGCTTCAGCGCTAGCAAGTTGCACAGCTCAAACCTCTGGTTGGTACCTGCTTTGTGAATCGGGCACCTGACACCTGCTAACGCTGGGGCGCGAGGCTGCTGTGCATTGTGAACCCCTAAGTGCGGCCACGACCCTGCTCGTTACTCATTACTGTGGCCTAAAAAACAACAGCCATCAAATGAAAGCTGCATTCTCTCTCATTGAATGGTAGCCCCTCTTTCCTTGATATTATCAATAAATAAACTTTAGAAATATAAATGTTAGTTACTGATCCCATGCCAACAAGCTGTCATTGTTGTATAAATTACCATGAGCATATGTTAATGCATAATTCACCATTTGCAACAGGGCTTTGTTGAAAAATTGATGAAAATTCATGAAAGAACCTTTCCAGATTAAGTTGCACGATAAACATGTAGCCAGCGGCATTCATAATGTAAAGGTAATAGTTTAGATTTACCCTCTGCACATTTTGTACATTTGGAAACTGTACATTAAAATTTTAACCATCATCAAAACCAAACATTGAATTACTCCGCAGCAGTATGTGTGTAAGGGGGTGTTTGTGTCGGCACTACATGTGTGCATTTCCACTGCACTGCAAAACACTGCTGCTTTTTACACATTTTCCATCTTTGCCATGTAGTAATCATCTTCAGAAATAAACATTTTTTAGCAGAAATGGCAGACTTTCTCACATCCAGCCCTTTTTCCCGCAGCAGCTTGCACGTTGACGACCCAGTTCAGCGGCGGGCTCCTGAAGGGGCCGTATTTTCGGAGGAAGAGGACACCATCTCAGTCCTACCTGCTCAGCCTCCGCTGCCGGGCACAAGCACACGCACGCTTGTGCACGCAGTACAACCAGTGCTGGGACATACCGCAGCCCAGGCTCTTTCCTATTTGCCGTGATCACATTATTTCTCACCTGCGAGACACCACGAGCGCTGCTCCTCTGCCCGCTTTTCCTATTACCTTCCAGAGAAACCTTCCCTAGCAAGGTGCTGATGTAAACACACACAACATGCAGCATGCGTTGCCATTCCCAGCGTGCACAAGCGAAATGTATGTGCAGCTAAGCACATCATTTGTATGCCGCCTGACAGCACCGCTTGGAGATTTAGGAATGATTAAAAAACAAAGATAAGAGCAAGCAGGAAAGTTGTCCTCACACAGCAGCTTATAGGGTTTTTGTTTCTTTTTTATTTCAGATTCATCATCTTCTGAAGAAAGATGATTTACTGAACGCTCATGGTAACCGTATTGCACTGTTAAGAGAAAGAAGCAGTTGCTGCCCCAGCCCGTCGGAAAGCATCCCGAGCTCCAGCTGTCCCACACGCAATAGTAACTATCGCCCAGGCCTACCAGAAACCCGCAGCGCAGCACCACGGAGTCCCTGGGAGTCTTTATTCCCTTGGAAATAACGTCAGTGCTTGTACTCAAAGTTTTGAGTGGATTTCAAACGTCCTAATTCATTCAATTAATAAATGAGAATGTGGATCTTTTCCAAAGAAGTTATATAATATTTCTACTCCGAACAGCTTGTTCACCTTGAAGAGCCTGTATTTCCAATGACAGAGGGATATGCACTGGAAGAACTAATTTCTCTTGCAATTTAATGACAGGATGTGTATTTCGCCACATTCAACCAACTCCTTGCAAAACTGAATCCCCAAAATAACTATCTTTAGAGTCACAGGTGGTTTTGAAGTCCCTTTACAATTTCTTTGCAGAAAGTTGTAAATGGAACTACTATTTTTCATGACACATATTTCTGCCAATGCGTACAGTTAAAAGTGAATGATTATTCATGCTAATGGCACAGTAGTGCTCCAGAGGCCCAATGCCTACCGAGGCATTATGTCTACTTGCAAGAGCTTCCAATCCAAGGGAACAGTGCAGGATAGCAGGGGAAGGCAGTCATTCAGACTACAGTCATCTCTGCGCTCAGTGCCCTTATAACAGCATAGCTGTCTTTTCTTTCTTTCTTTCTTTCTTTGTCTAAAAGAATGTTAGGGGAAAAAACAAGTTCTTGGAGTGGTTAAAAAATGAGGTATGGCTTCCTTGAATTCTTCCACTATTAATTGCACTCTTCGATAGGAAAACAACCAGAAAACATGTGGCACATCTCAACTTGGTTCTGAAATTCAGCTGCAACAATCGCAAGCCAGTGTATTGCAACCATTAAACAGGGCCACACTTTCCCGTTCCTGAAGCTGTTCTTGTTGGTAGGTTGAAGCCACATGACACCAGAGGTGACGGCATTACCGCTGAGACCCATTTAGAGGGAAAAAAACACGTACGTTCCTTCTCTGTCTGTCTCTCTCTGATGGCTTCTGTCCATCACGGTTCACTAGAAGTTCTTCACCCCCACATCATGCCTCCCTCAGCTGCCAGGCAGCCCCCAGCCGGCATGGCAATTAGCCAGATGTCAGCAGTCCTATTATCTCCATTCCTCACTTCTACATTATTTAGGCACTGCACGATAAGAGAGAATTACAGCAGAGGATCCCACCGGGACTCCACTTTAGAAACCTGCATGGAGCCTGAAGGAGGGCCAGAAGAGAGACCGGAATGATGCACAAGGAGCTAAACACTGTCTCCTTTCCTGTTGGCACGGGAGTGCTTTATCTTTAACTTCTCGTTGGGAACGAAAGCGAGTTGGGGAGATTATGAAAGCATAGCAAAGAGTTATTTTTCCTTGTCACACGTCTCTGCAGCTCTGCATACAGCTCTGTTTTTTTTCTGCAACGCTGGCTCAGAAGATTAACATCTGATAACAGGAGGGCGACAGGCTGCACAGAGGCGAGACGTCACACATGAAACAAAAAATACACTAAGAACTATTTTGTTGCATAAAACAAAATATCATACACAGATTTCGAGTTTTAATCCCAGAGGATTACAATTTTCCATTTCTGATAGTTTGTGTTTTAAAACTCCTGGCTTGCTCAGCTGGGAGGGAGCTACCCCGCATACGAAAGACAAAGGAAAACTTTCCAGTTTTGCCCACAAACCATGCCTAGGCGAGGGGTTTCTTGTGCATATAAAAAAGCATTTAAACACAGGGCCGTGCTAGTTAGTATTTCTGGGTCATCATTTGGGTCATCAATTAATCGGTACTTCAGATGTCCAGACAGGTAATTAATCAGCGGCTTGAGCAAAAGATAGACTGTGGACAGAAAGTAAATATGACAGCGACACTCCGTAAATACTTAGACTATGATTAATATCTGAAAAGTGACTCCATTAGAGTGCCTTTCCCCTCATTTTCTTTCTCATATGGAGTCTTTTACAGAGACAAAGAGTCTTCGTTCTCGCCACTGACACCCAACACACCACCAACGGCTTAAAATAAAGATGCCTCATTTCCCCTCGTGCCTTATTCCATCATGCACTTCCCGCTGGAGGACCCAAAGTGCTTTATCAACATTAATGAGCTGAACCTCGAGACAGCCCTTATTATTAATCCTCCTGGGCAGAAAGGGAAGTCGAGGAAGAGAGCAATGAAGTGGTTCCTTCCCACCGGCTGGGCACGATCCTGCTGCGGCGGAGGAGCAGCCGAGCAGAGCTCTGCATGGCCACCACCGTGGGGACAACAGGGGCACGGGGACACGGACGTGGGGGCACAGGGACACGGACATGGGGGTACAGGGACATGGACAGGGAGCTCCTGGGTGCACACAATGCATTGTCAAGTCTGCATTTTAAGCCAAATCCCAGGCTGCCCAAGCACCTCAGAGGAGCATGAGAACAGTATTTTGCAAGCGATTGGACCTAAAACTCTCTCAGGTGTCCTTAACTTGCTTGTGATGTCTGCTTTTCCTGCAAACACAGGCACCCTGCAAGTCAACCAGCAGAGAGAGCTCGATAAGGACACCTTCATCCTGTTAGAAATGCTGGACAGTAGATATGATAGCCATCGATGTTCCCTTCAGATAAAACATCCCCCATTGAGCTTTCCTAATTTGAAGACTGAGGAGTTTCAAGATGGCCACGAAGCAGTGCCATTTCCCTGCGCTTTCCGTCCGGAGCCTGGCGATCCCGCTGGAGCTCCTGCAGCCGGGAGCCCCAGCACGAAGGCCCGTGCAGGGAAGAGGGGCTGGAAATGAAGGAGAAGGGAAAGAAGACAGTGTGGCATCACGCTGCTGAGCTCGTCTTCAGCCTAGCAAGGCCCTCTTCACCCCCAGCATTTCGGGAGGGAGCCATGCAGGTCCATGTGAGGACGTTATTCTCTTCTTGTCCATATTTCCGTGCTACAGCGCTCAACTTTTAGCCTCTCCGTAGCTCCTCGTCTCAAAATAATGTTTATTCATAGCATAACAAATAAAACAGCGGGGAAATAAACGTGGCATCTTCTTTGTTGGCTTGCTCTGTTGCGCACCTGACTTCAGCAGCCGCTTACTGCGCTAAGTGCTGGGGCACCTCGCCGGCCGGCCGCGCGTCCTGCGCTCCAGCTGCTGCCCGCTCTCCCGCCAGCGCAGTATTTGCAAACACTGAACACACATGCTTCGCTGTGTTTTGAAAATTCAGAAGTGATGGGGAAAATAACAGCCCATTTACCATCTTCTTGCTTACCAGATTTTGACACATTTGAAGCGAGTAATTAGTTAAACCCGGTTGGTTCGTATTAAGAAGGAAGACAGCTGAGCAGCAATCAAAGACGTTATTAAACAAGTCACTTGTTTCTCAGCGTACCTGAGCTACGGACAGCTTTAATTTCGCTGTTGTGTTATTTGCTGTGACAAGCAGGCAGTACGGTGCTGTGCTTAGAGCGGGACAGGCACAGGCACTGTAAGACAGTCCTAAGCTCGTTATAATCTCTGTCATGGGCAAATGCTAAAATCTTGACAAAACTCCTGCATCTCTTGATCTCATCCCCTTACATGATGCTGGTGGAGAAGCCTGAGCTCGCGGAGTTACAGACAACTGAACAAATGCAAACCAAGCCTCTAGCCCAGGGCACTTAACCAGAAGGTTTATTGCTTTCAGTCAAACAAAGATGCTTCGGGTACACGCTGCGTAGGTGTACCTGTTCCCAACTGCGCTTACGGAGCGAGGCTCGCAGCGGGCGACAACCCAAACCCCTCTGCTGGCCACTTTCGCCCACCAGCACACTCCTTCCAGCTGCAGCCGCTGCCGAGCCGGCTGCCCGATGAGAGGCTGGGAAGCTGCAGCCCCCAGGACGCCGCAGCCCCCGGGACCAGGACCCTGCGCAAGGCATCGCGAGGACGGTGGATGTGGGGCGGCCCTGGGGGGCCCAGGGCCGTGGCAGGCAGCCCGTGGGGGCACGTCGTCAGCCCTCCCAGATGGGAGAGCTGAAACCCAGCTGCCAGCGCCGCTCCACTGTGCGTCTGGCCACCTACCCAATCGATAGGAACCATTATGGGACTGGGCCCTAAATGCAATTAGCTAAAATATCAATGATTCACGTGCAACAACTGTCACTTTGGATTACCTATATGTTTTATCGCTGGTGATTGTTGTTGAATATTTCATTGAAATGCAGGGGGGCGGTAGGGACAAGAAGTTACAGGGGTGGCTGGAGAGAGCAAGAAGAGATGACAAATTAGCGCAGCCATTAATTGTGGCAGCGTCAACAAGCCGCACCAAGGTTTCTTCCTGATGACACATCCTTAAAGTGTAAAGATCACTGTGGTCTAATTTGCTAATTCCCTCATGAAAATACTTGCTGAAAAGCATCTATCACAGAGACAAACACAATTAATCCTGTCCTATGCGGCCACTCAAGCGGCTGACAAAATTCTTGTTAATAGAGATTGCCCCGAGCACAGGAGGTGGAGAGGGGAGAAACACGGTCACGGGTGGCAGAAAGCACCTCAGCAGGATCTCCGGGAGAAGCAGCAGACCTGAAACATCCCTGACAGATCTATGTTTGCCCCTCCTGTCCTTTAGAACCTCCAAAGAAAACTTTTCCGTAATCATTTTGATAATCTGGAAAGCCATTTCCTAATATCCAACTTAAATCTTTGCTGGTTATTAAGTTGGCTTCTGACAGAAATGTCCCCAGTAGATTTGGAAAATAACTGCTAACATCCTCTGTGCAACAAAATTTTCTGTGCTGTAAGATCTTCTCTCGCTTCAGCCTTCTCTTTTTAGGTCGAACAGCCCAGTGTTCAAACCTCCCCTGAAAGGTCACCGTTTTCCAAACCTCTAATGATTCCCCAGACCGCCTCACATTGTCTGCAGGTTTCTGAAGTGCGGTGCCCAAAACTGGGCTCTGTTTTCCAGCTGGGGCCTCATCAGTGTCAAGTGGAGAGGAATAACTCCCCCTGCGTGCTGCTACGCGTGACGCTTCTGCTAATGCAGCAACGCTTGCCTTTTCCACAGCACCCTGCTCCTGAGGACGGGACCCACCATCACCCCTGCACGTTCCTTAAGCAACTGGCCCAGTCGCTCCTCAACCCGTGCCCATGCTTTGGTGCTCTCTTGCCCACATGTTCTTCCCTTTATTTCAGTTTATTGTGTTGATTTGATATCGTTTCTCCAAGCTGTCATTACAACATCGAGTCTGGATCCTTCCTCCCCAGGTTCTTCCCAGGCTGGTAACACCTGCAGATTTGCTAACCATACCTTCCATTTTACTTTTCCAGCCATTGGGAAAATGAGAGCTGGGTTTTATTCCCAGCTTTGTCGCTGACAACGCCTCGGGGCACACAGCTTGTGCTGATGCCCTGCATGGTGGGGAGAAGAACAGCTGAGTGAGGTGCGAGCAGGGAGACCCTGCGGCGCGGGACGGGAAGGCAGAGCCGCCCTCTGAGCTTCTGGCCTTGGAGGAACTTGGCGGAGAACCGCAGCCCCCTCCTCGCTGCATCGCACGCCTGCCCCCCTTTCTATGGCCTCGCTACTCCACGGATGGTGCTGCAGCCACTAATTTATTCTGATATGAATGACAAGGCTTAAAATATTTTATACTTGGGCTTAAATCTTTAAGGCATGAGAAAGCATAATAAGACTAGCTAGGTATACTTCTTTTTATAGACACCATTTCTGTCAAGGCTTTATTTAGGGCAATTTTTTATTAATATTATTATTAGTATTCCACCAGAAAGTTCTGTTTGTCATAAGAATGAAGTTTCCTAAGATCAGCTGAAAACCTAATGAGCACACACTGTGACATTAATTGGGACGCTATCATCTATTTTGCTATAAACACTGCGAATATAATAACGCACCTCCAAATCTTTCACTAACAGAGAACATTATTCACACTAATCATTTAATTATTGCGGAGACGTTAGGATCTTCTCACAGGATCTAACCCTGAAGCTTTTATTCAGCCTGTACTTATTCAGTGGGGAGTTTTCTGTACAATAGGTGAAAATGCTTTTAGCGAGCGCGAACCACGCCACGGGTACAGGTGTCGTACGGGAAGGAACACAAAATTGAGGAGCATTGAGCTGCAGCACTGTAAGCTGCACACTGTGTTTTCAAAATCAATGTTATTTATCCAATCTTAATTCCATAAAATAAAAGCAGACAGGTTATTAGCACAGCAAGATGATGACTGCTGGCTTAGTACTCATCCCTTGGGAGCTTCGGACTGCAAGACCAGGAAACCAGACGAGGTGCGACCATCACCTGAATGTGGGTACTCGTTGCAGGAACTGGCAAGCTGCGGGTGTGAACAGCATGCTGGGGGCACCTGTGCCTCACCCCACCCTGCCCGCCAGCAAAATGTGCACTTTTTCATAAATGGCCTTTTTAACAGACTGGCATAGGAATTAGCAAGTCATCCAAAAGTACCACAGCTGTTCCACAGCTTCTTCCCTTCTGGTTTTTGTTGGTGGTGGGTTTTTTTTTTTTTCAAAATGAGGAACAATTCAACAACATTTATGATGCTCGGGCCAATTTGCAGAACACCATACAGCTCTTCAGATCTTTAAAACAACAGCTTCCTGGCCTGTCCCTCCTCGTTTCCCCCCCAGATCTCCGATCCCGTTCTGCAGCATAGGAAGCTCTGACGCCCTGGGAGCAAGGATGGAGTCAGGAGCTGAACCTCCCCATTCACAGCACTGCGGAGCGTCGGCTCCCAGAGGCTCGGGCCAGCCCCAAACCCCAGGAATTCACCAGCTGTAGGGATACAGAATGCCCTGAGGAAAAGCACATTCTTGCAAATGTCACCTTTTCGGTTAACGTGAAACTTGTCCCCATTCCAGTCAGTGGCAATGCTCCCCTCGCCTTCCACGTGGCTCGGTGTCCCCAGGAGCACGCGGTGCCAACGTGCCGAGGCTTGGCGGGGACAGCGTGGGCCGGCAGCCACCCCAGGGCACACACAGCAATCACCGCACGGCCGAGGAGGAACAACGGAGCTCCCAGAGCAGGGCTCTCAAGCTGAGCACAGCCATCTACAACCACCCACCCCTGCACACACTGGGTGTGTCTGCAGCCTGATGCAGCCCACTCCACGGCAGCCCCGGTGCTCATCCAAGTGAGTGAATCTTGTTCCGCCGGGTCAGCAAGCAAAACAGAAAGGACTAATATAGGATTGCGAAAACCTAATGTTGTATCTTGAGTGTATAATGTAGCTTCACTAATGGAACAGGGCTGCAGAGGAGCAGCTATGTGCTTTCTGTAATGTGCCAAACATATTTTCTCAGGAACACCTGATTACTCTCTTTTGACACGTTCGCTTTCGAGCCGCGCAGGGGGCCCGGGCAGCACGGGATGGGGCCGGCTCAGCGGAGGCTGCGCTCGGCGATCGCGCTGCGGGTCCGCCAGGAACGCACCCCAACGTGGTCTCACATCCCCAGGTCCCCGCAGGGAGTATCAGAGCTCAGCCCTGAGTTAATGCAGCTGAACGAATCCCTTACCCAGAGACCCCCGTCCAGCCCCTACACCGAACAAATTCCCTCTGCACTACTTCTAACAAAATAATGATCTTCCTGGGCTGCCGCTTCCCCGTCACTGTTGCTCCCTACATCCTATGCCACCCAACTACTTTTTTCTCTCTACCTGCTGAAGGAAGAAGGGGTGGTTGACAGATCTACTGCTGGCACACTGAGAAATTGGCTAGTCTATCTGTAACAGCAGGCACCCGGGGAAACTGGGGAGACGCTGGCAAAGCGTCAGAGAAGGATATCATGAGTATGTGCAAGTGGAAACAGCATTAAAATCCAGATGGATTGATGCAGTCACTGTTGCATAGAGAACAGACTAGGATCTTGCAACTCTAATTTAATTTAGTATCCTTCAAAACCTAGAAGTTGCCAGCTTGTCAGCTGAGCAAGCGTTTGACAGCCTCACCTAGCTATAAAGCAGTGCGCAGGCTCCTGGACCCACATGAATCGGCCCTGGAGAAATTCAGCTGCAAAGAGCAGATAAAGGAGGAAGAATTCCCGCCTGTCTCTGTCTTTCATACCTGGATTGTCTCTGCCTGCTGGATACTGATTCCAGGAGCTGGGAATCCTCTCTCCCCGCTTAGAGATGATAATGTGGAAAGGATTTACATAAATGACAGGCTCCCCATAATAAAGAACGGCACTCCCACAGAAAGGCACCGCGCAGCAGACACGGTACCTGTGCGCCAGACGGAAATCGGAATTAAGCAGGAAGCTCACCAAAGCCTGGGAAACAACAAAGGGCAGACCACAAAACCAAATTTTCTTCTGCCCGTTTCAAGGAAAACAACAATACCGTAATTATTCACTTCCCTATCAGACACCTGGTGCCAAAGCGAACCCACGGTGTGAAGGCCGAAGGTCTCGCTGCTCGGCTGCTGCCCCCCAGCCACATGCCGTTGATGGGGAGGACGGAGCAGCGCGGCTGTACCTGGCGGTGGGGAAGGCGGGGAAAGAAAGGTATTCTCAGGTGAAATCTTGGAAATGTCCCCAGGGCCTGGCTAATGGGAACGCAGAAACCCGAGTGGGTAGGAATTCACGCCTCGGGGAGCCCCGCACACGCACGATGTAGAGCCGCGCTGAGCCGGTGACGCTTGAGGCAGCACCACGTCCGCGCAGCTGCAGGGCCCCTGCTGCGGTGCTGCGAGAACACGGCACCGGTACGTGCGGCAGGCAGCATGTTCGGTCCTCCCCTCTGCATAAGGGGCTTCGATTAAATGCTTTGTTGGTGAATTCTTCACTCTGAGGTGGGCGAGGCCCTGGCCCAGGCTGCCCAGGGGAGCTGTGGGTGCCCCATCCCCGGCAGTGCCCAAGGCCAGGCTGGATGGGCTTTGGGCAGCCTGGGCTGCTGGGAGGGGGCCCTGCCATGGCAGGGGGGGGGCCGGGGGGGCCTTCAGGTCCCTGCCGACCCAAACCATGCTGCAGTTCTGTGATTCTATGAATAAACTGTCATTGGGCCGAGATTTCCCAGTGTTTTACATTTGTTCCAAAAGCTCGAGGAGCAGAGCCCGGCATTGGCCCCATCGCCGCTCACCCGCCAGCCCGCAGGAGCGCTTGCAGCCATGTCACCCGCGAGGGCACCCGACCCGCAGCAAGGACGGGGGCCTCTGTGGTCTTTCCTACAGGCGCTGTCAGCTTTACACAAAATACTTACATTCAGTGAGAGAAAAAGACCGTGAGGTCTCGTAAAGAGGTAGGAGCTGAGGAGATTTAGCCAAGAAGGACCCACTGCTTGCACACCGATGAACAAGGTCCCACCTGGAAATCTGCCGTAATACGGCTGATGACCCAGGCTCTCTCCTGGCAGAGGGAGTTCAGGCTGCGTCGGGCAGAGCACGAAGCCAACCACCGGTCTCTCACCGAAGGGAGTACCGCTGCCACTTCTGGCTATGTGGGGCTGTGGAGCAAAAGGAGATTTACCCCTCTGCACGTATTAGAGGCTCCCACTATGCTGTGATTGTGTCTCGCTTTGGTTTATTTAGTAGTCACCACCGGATGGAGATCCTGCACGAGGCACCGCTGCAAATACGGTCTTCAAAACGGAGCCACGAACGCTCCTCCGCTGGCACCCCAGGGCAGTGGTGCACTGCCATGAGAGCACGGAGCGCTCAGCAAGCCCGGAGAGCTGACAGCACTCCTGAGAAGAGGATCTGGCGGCAGAGGTTAAACCGCTTCCTCGCGGCTGGGCTCGAGGCAGCTCGAGATGCGGCAGCAGAGCAGGACGAGCCCCGAAAGCCCGCCACACGCAATCACAAGTGCCTCCAATTCTCTGGAGGAGCCCCGAGCCTCACTTGAACTGTTGCTGGCAGTCTGACGGTAGCGAACACAAATGAGTCGTTTCCTCGTGAGAGTGGCTCGCTTTCCCTTCCTCCATCCCACTCTAAAGGCAATATTCAGCCACTGCAATTTAGGTCAAAAACACAGCCTTCGTAATCCAGAGTAAACGGAGCAGCTTCTCTTTTAGGATGCCCACCTGAAAGCTGGGAGGGATTTCTGCAAAGGGAAGGGGCCAGATCCAGATGCAGAAACCTAGGATGGGGAGAAATCCCCCACAGGACAGGCAGCGACCCTGCAGCCCACACTTTCTGCTGTCTGTCCCCCGAAGTTAACAGCACCTTGCACTGCTTACAGCACCAAGAGATGTGTCTCCATCTCCCCCCTTGTCTTGCACAGAAAATATAGGCCCATGTGTTTAAAATCCCTTCCTTTGAATGCTGCTTGATGGGATTCTTGCAAATAGCTTTCCAGTGGAGTTATGGTTGTTTCTTCTGACAGTCTTTTATATTTTAGATTTCTCTGTCATGACACTCAAAAAAAGACACCTCAGAAAATGCTGGTCTTAGCATCCCCATCGTTCAGTTGTCATTTGCTCAGACATGAAGCTGTAACCATCCCACCTGGGAGAGCAATTACATTCTGTCCTCACGCTTACACGCAACTTCAGGAGTCTGAAGGTGCTCTAGTTTCATAGTATGAAGAATATTTAAATGATTTTTCCTAGCAAAATCCATTATGGTATCATGCATGACATCTGTAAAACCATTTTCTTTTATTTTACTTTACATTAAGCCTTAAGGGCCAGCGCCTCCTTCACAAAATGATAAATCCTATAAATTAAATAGGGAGAAGCAAATTTCTATGTAACAAATCACATCCTAATTTGCTAACCCATTACTACCTAGTCAGAGATTCTCTGTTCTGAGTCTTCATTTGTAATTCATGAATTTTTCACATGCACCCATGCATTACCGAAGGAACGCTGCGCAGCATTGTTCGCAGACGTTTTACAGGCACCGAGAGCGCATGCAGGATGGAGAAAATAAAAGGAGCGTTGTCACTCTGCTGAGCCGGTGAGAGGAATCCAGAACACTTGCTCTCTGTCACCTGCAATGATGCTCCTCAGCATGGAGAGACAGCAAAACTAATGACAATTATGTCAGGATTATACTGTCCCTGTATACGGGGCACACGTTACAGGTGGAAAACCCGCTGCCGCAGCGTAGCAGTGATCACCAGTAACGTGAGCAGGTGCCTGTACGGATCTCACCAACAGACCCACGCCCCTGGCAAAGAACCAGTGCTCCCCGTGATATGTTCCCCGGCTCTCTGTTTGGCCCACTTTTCAAGCAGCGAGGCCACCCACCGCTTTCCCAGGTGGGCATCAGGGGAACAGTCACAAAGCTGTGATCCAAACCGCACCCAGTTTCCAGAGGGGAAGGGCTGGCTACCAGCCTGCAGCACTGTTGCAATGCTTTTCGCTTTAAGCAAAGAACACAATTTGGGAATTTGACGTCGACAGTGTGGGTCTGGTAAAACCCACCCGTGCAGCAGTCTGCCTGCAGCAGCTGATGGTGCTTGACAGATCAGAAGAAACAAGGGGAAAGAAACCCCAGGGCAGGCAAATCACAGAGTAACCCGCTGCTGAGAGTCCCAGGGAGACGGGCAGAGCGCTCACGCACACCAGCACCCGCAGGGCAGAACGCCTCCTCGGCACAAGGATCCCCAGCGCTGCGGCAGGGGGCACGCGCTGAGGCTGGCGCCGGGCGAAGCTGCCCCTCGCCTGCGCACCCTGAGCCCCTCCGGCAGCTCCAGGCGCCTCCGGGCTCGCAGTGCCCCAGGGCTGCCCCATCCGCTTCCTGCCGCGGGAACCAGGGAGGCGAGCAGCCCTCTGCTTGGACGTAATGACCCTGCAGGCTGCACTGCTGCAACCGAGAAAACGGCACCCAGACCCTGAACGGGCTTCGTACGCCCGGGCAGTGGCCACCAAGCTCGAGTCCAACCTGCTGGTTTTGGCAAGAGTGGCTCCAGCTACACCCCGAGTCCTGGATGCACACCCCCGAGCATGCCCACCCCAGCAGCTCAGATCTCTCCAGATGAAGGGCATGAATTCTTGCACCTCGAATAACATCCTCCTAAAGTGTAATTTATTTTTTTTTAAAAGCTGTTTAAAATGGTTGGCTTTGGACAGGATTTCAAAAATAGCCTGAGCACTCAGCGACTCCTATTACCATTCCTGAGGCCAGTCTTTATTCTTATTGAAGTTTGTGGGCCCTTTATTATTGTCTTCAGAGGCAGCAGAGAGCATAATTATGTCCAGGCCAGCTCCCAGCATCAGCTGCCATCCTCCAGCTCCTCTCTCGTACTCCCTCTTTGATATATCAAAACGTCCGAACAATTGCAGACTGGCTTTGGAGAGGAGAACATTTTCATCATGAAGCTGACATGCACGACCTTAAGGAAAGTCTTTATAGTGAACCAATTGTAAGTAAATATTGGAATTTAAACTGATGAGAAACAGATTGGGTGTTGCCTGTCAGAGCCCCAAAGGCCACATAATAAATGGCTAGGTAACAACAGCTCCGGCTCATTGAAATGCAGACGTTATTCGCTGAAATTTCATATGCACGGCTTCCTCTCCACTGCCTCCTTAACAGATGTCAATGATTCAGATATACATGTTCAGTGAAACGAAGTGCAAATACCACAGAAAAATCAGCCCTGCGCATCCCTCCGCCCGCCCAGCTCACCGCCACCTTGCCTCCCCCGACCCGTGGCGCGCCCCGAGCAGCGCGCACGGCGGCACCCCACCACCGACAGAGGCCTCGCCTCCTGGGCTACGCTGCCTCTATTGTGTAGAGCAGTGCTTCAAAAACACCTAAAGGAGAGGAGCCTTCCCTTGCAGGAGGACTCTGACTTGTAACTCGGAGGTCTCTGCTGGAGCGGCGCGGCGCTGCCCTGCGGCGGCTCCCCACTGCGTGCATGCCCAGCCCACGCAGATGCACCCAAAAGCATATTTGGCTTTAAGTTTCACATAAACTCATCAAGAGAGATTCTGAAATCAGATCGCCACGCAGCAGGAAAAGGAGAACATCTTATACCTACGCATCCCCGAGACTCAAAGCCCCCAGCGTTATTTCTGCCACGCGATCTTAAAATATCAAGATACGCCTATTCACCGAGGGATGCTGGCAGCTGAATTATTCAGTGTTGTGTCGAAAAATCAGTGCAGGGCTCGAGGCAAGACTGTGTGCCACCAGCAAGGATCTGCTGAGCGCGGACGAGCATTCCCTGCGCCAAGCACCATCTGAAGCAGGTACAAAGCAGCCGATTCCCTCCCTGCCCTGCCCCTCTGCTCACTCTGCCGCTTCGTGGCCAGCTGGTAGGTAGCCCAGGCTTACAGCCCCTCATGCGTTGTGTGCCACGTTCCTTCTGGTCCAGCAGGACCTCCCCTCATTGGAGCCAACGGATGTGCTCTAACCCACACACCAGCGGAGGGCTTGGCAGTATATTTAGTTTCCTTTACGTGATTTGATTCCTTCTTGTGTTATAACATCAAGAAGTTCTTTTCTGAAGCTGCTATGAAATGTCTTGCCTTTATACAGCTCTTAAAATGAGTATCTTTGGCTTAAATATCACCTGCATGTTCCTCTGAAATAGTTTAACTTAATAGAATAAGACGTGGTTTTGCCATAACTGAAAGCGAACAGAGAGGGGACAACACTTCTCCTTTGTGTTTGCTTTTCTGCATTTGAACACATTTTCTGCAAACTCAGTCTCACAGTTCCTGTATCTCCCAGTAACTTTCTCTCCTGTGCTCCTCACTACATTCCAATCCCTTAAAATGGTAAGAAACTGTAACTGTAGTAATTAACAGGGAAAGCCGAAGGCTACTAAATACTTTACAAATCGTAAATGCTAATGGAGTTTAATTTCAAATGCGATCTGGGCTATAAATCAAGATGAGTCCTCCCAGCAGAGCAGAGGACGGACAAAGGAGGTGCCACGGCTGCGGGTTTCTGTCTGAGAAACCCCAGAAACCAAACCGAAAATCCAGCCATTTCTTAACAAAAATACATTTTGTTGAGCTCGCAATCCTTGCATTGAAACTACAGAGGATTTCTTAATGAGCTTCTACACTACTGATGTCCTGAGCAAGAGATTGACCATTCACTTCAGTCTCTTCACTCCCACTGCTTTTAAGTTATAAAATTGCACTTATTGGTACTCCGACTAAGAGCACCACCCAGGGAGGCATCTAGGAAAGTATACAACTCTCAGAAGTCGCTCTTACAGCCCCGAATTTACTGCTACCTAACACAACGCTGACGTTTTACCACCTTTGTTGTTGTAGAATATTCTCATGGTGGTCAAGGAACCAGACAGCGCACCACAAAAGCCACCTTTTAGGTGAGAAATCCATAAAATATCTTATTGACTAAGGCGCATTGCATGGATGGGGGAGGTCACCTGAGCTGCCTGTTGGGTTGGGGAGATGCTGGTGCCTCCGGGAGGTTTCCCATTCCCAGGGAGGCTCAAGAGCTCTCCTTGCCTAGAGCACAGACTTAAGCCCTGACTGATGGGCACGGAGCACGGACAGCAATAGGCCAAGGGACTTCCAGCCTCAGGCAAAAGAGGCACAATTTCTGCATGCACAGCTCTCCCCAGTTTCCCCGCTCATTTTGAGACACAGAAATGTGCTTACTGCAGGTCTAAGAAACGTGGTCAGATTCTGCTGCCGGGTGAATGTGGGAGCAGATGCCTGCGAGTCGCAGCTGCAGCAGCGCTCAGCTCGCTGCTCGCCTCCTCCTCTGCTCCGGAGGCGACAGACTCACTCCTTGCAGTCGCAGCCGGTGGTCGAAACCTTCCTGATAGGGGCACAAATGATCTTAAATCCTCTGGCAGATCACAAGGCTTACATTTTCTAATCCTATAAGGAGATATCCAGAATAATTTTGACATAGTTCAGGAGGTCCTAGTTCAAAGTCTTCAATGTACCTATTACAGAATATCTGAGACTTACAAAGCCAAATGCACTTGGGTATTTTCAGAAAAATCCACCATGCAGCTGTAACAGTTCCCCTATAATGTTCCCCACAAGTATTGAAACTCAGATAACCACCCTGTTTCAGTGAACATGAACTACTCTTCTTTGTCTTTTCTGCCTCTGGTAGAACGTCAGCGATACCATTTTTCAACCTTGTTAAAAGCTGCTGTTATATAAATTGCTTGGTCTATTAGTATGTCTTAATTACAGCATCTTGAGCTGCTCTTAGCCTCTTGTGGGGCAAAATTGTCATGATTTATACTATACTAACAATGATACTTTTGCATTAGTAAGCAATTAAAGGACTAAACAGCACCCATGGGAAGTCTAGAAAATCTAGGAAGGACCACCATCGCTCTGAGTTATATCTAGTCTAATTGTATTTACAGAAACTTTATGGAAGAATAATACCTTGTCAAAATATTTGCAGTGTTCAGAATAAATGTGTATATGAAAAGCAGCATTAATGACTTGAATTTATGATGAAAGGAAATCGTGAAGGGGGAAGAAATGGCCTCTGATAAGGTCACAGAGAGAAGATGATCACAGGGTTTTAGATTTGTCAGACCGGATTGACAGAAAATACGGGCCACTTTCAGGCAGGTCTTTGCGAGCGATGTGGAGATGACAGGTGTCATCATTACAGCATATATTTTTAATGTTATTATAGCAATGACGGCTGTACTGCATGAGATTCAGTGATGCTCTGACTGTCGTGTACATTTGTTGGGACAGGCTGGAATCAAAGCTGGCAGTATTTTTCCAGAAACACACAGGGCACTGTGCAGATACTCCTTTCTCCTGCATGGGCTTCTGCACTGCTCAGCAAGGAGATTTAAAACGTTCATGAAAGATATGAAACCAGTTTTCAGAGTCTAAGTAGCCTGGCTTGGGCATAGAAATGACGGAATCCTTGGCTGGTTACAGAACTACAAAAGGATTTCTTCTGTCATTCAAATCCCCAGGGGTGAAGGGCAATCATTAGAAATGCCAGACAGTGGGGTTTGGTGTTTAATAAGCAGCCCAAGGACACGCCAAGTGAACACAGTCGGGAGATTTGGGTCTGGGCTTATATAATGCAACTCCCAACAAATGCAATAGAAATAAGCTGCAATCTGTTACCCAAAGAAAGTGTAAAACCCAAAGAAAGTGTAAAATGTAAAGCACACAGAAACAGTTGAGGTTCATCACTGAAAAGCTAATTTTGCACTCTTCAACACACCCATCTCATCACCTTGGGACCCTCTGTGGGGCAGGGTCTCTCCTGCCATGGGGAAACCTTTGCTTGGCTGCAGAAATTCATCCTAGAGCAATGGGCAGAGCAACACGTGGATGCGGTGCTGCTCCTCTCCCTTTGTTTCCAGTCCCAGCGCTCCCCCTTAGCCCATAAATGCGGTGGGGACCCAAGGAACACGGGCTGTGAGCGCTCAGGGAGGACTTGAGCTGGGCAAAATACATGTATTTATTTGTCATCATTTCATGGGCAGTAAAACCTTGGAAATTTGGCCCCAAGAGACCAAATTCACCGAGTTCTTACAAAAAAATGTTGGCAAGTCTCTCTGGGACATAGAGCTATGCTAGAGCCTCGGGCTGTGTCTCAGGTAGCCCGCGCTCCCAGACCTGCTGCCTCAGCTCCACACATCTCCCCATCACGCCCTACATCCATCACCTGCTTGAAAAACAGGCCGTCTTTCTCCTTCCCTGGGATTTGTACAGGATCGAGGATAGCATTTTGTTATTATTCTGAAACAGAACTATGCTCCTACATGAGAGGTTAAGAAGGTTTTAAAGACACTCTGCTCATCCTCTTCTGGTACAAATGTAAAACAAGCCATTTCCACTGATGGTGA
Organism: Anseranas semipalmata; assembly: GCA_013399115.1. Lineage (NCBI taxonomy): Eukaryota > Metazoa > Chordata > Aves > Anseriformes > Anseranatidae > Anseranas > Anseranas semipalmata. The sequence continues at coordinate 479,900 of VXAA01002911.1, forward strand.
AAATGTCACCTCTTGCATGAATTATGAAGCACACACCTTCAGAGCAGGAACAAAACTGTTACTCTATTGCACACCTTTCCAGATAAACTGCATTTGTCCAGTCTCCTCCAATGTCTTACATATCTTTGAGCAGAAATCCTATCGTAGCCATAAAGATCTGGATCAGAGTTCAGTCTTTTCAATTAAGTATCACAACTTCAACACTCTTACTGCAGTTCAAAGAAAACTCGGAAGGCCGGTCAGACTTACTAAGTACAAATAATCTAAATAAGCTCTTGGTTCTCTGCTCCTCATAACCAATGCAGTTAAATATTCACTGTTGTGTGTTCCTCAGAATGATTAGTTTGTTCAGGTTAGCTCATATATAAATGTCAATGTACTCAGAATAGCTGTCCTCTCCTTCTTAGCCTTCGCTGTATCCTTTCATCCCTATCTCCGGCAGCAAGAGCAGTGTAAGAGGGTTTCACTCTCTCACACTGCTATAGCTCTGCTAATCAGTGGTCTAATGGCGTGCAAGAGTTCAGTGCATCAGAATTCTTCTTAATTAGTATTTTTGCTCCCACCGCGATGGAGGTGCAACTCCAATGAAAAATAGGTTTTAATTATTGAAAGTTTCCCATTGAATTTAATTAGAGTCATGCGGTCAGAACCCCACACCTCACTCTAAAAAATTAGAGCTATCGGTTTCCTAAATGAATTGCAGTAAATATTGCTGCTAAAAGGAAATTCTTTCATGGAAGAAGCGATGACCCTCATAATTCAGTATGCAAATCGCAGAAAAAAGCAATACCCACTTCCCTCATCAATCTTACATATCCTTAGAGGCATAACAATGTTATTTCTAACTACCAACGACTATGGAAAATATAATGGACTGAAACAGGTGATGTTATAGCAACAGTATCAAGAGTCTCATTAATAAAAAGAAAAAAAGAAAAGAATTGAAGATGTAAAACATAATACCTCTGCTGTAGAGCTGGGAAACTGGGCTTCAATAAATAATCTGGTCAGACTCTCACTGATTATTTGGGTTGGAAGGGATTTCTGGCAGAACAGTAAATCCACATCCTGGTTCTGTGGCAGAATAGCCTAAACTGTCTATGGGCAATGTTTTTTTGAGCCTTTTGATCTTAATTTCCAACTTGCATCATTTTCCAGCAGATACAGAAACTTCAAAGGCTGCCATTGAAACAGCTTTTCACAACACACTGTTTGCAACCAGTGTGAATTTGTTTCTAAAAACTTCCCTTTAATTTTTTCTAGATGCACATTTAGCAGACAACTAAATGACTGAACTGCATGAATGAATAATGTCTTTGCATAAAACACTGAGCTTTCAAAGTACAAAATCATGAATCTGAAAACTTGTGCATGCAAACAGATGAACAGGGAATGGAATTATTATTTTTACAGTTTGTATATCCATTCAATTTGAGGTCCCTTTGAAATATTTGAAATACTAGGAAATAATGAATACATTCAACCAATTTTAAAATGGCACTGAAAGTGCTGCAATACATAAATATACATTTACATGCATAGGGTATCTGTGCATATGATTTCCCAGCTAAATGGGACACCTAACTATTGGCTGCTTTTAAATATATGAGTAGCATATGCAATCACAACAAATGCATGTACAGAATAAGTAGGTATCCAGCATATATTTTGCAATGCAGCCTTGCAAAATTATCTGTTCTTCTGAAAATCAGCTACAGATCCTGAAAAGCTTTAGGAACAAGTATATTTTTACTGCATCTGTATCTCCTGGTAGCCAAAATACATGCTCAGAAGAGAAGACAGCATGACCTCCCGTCCCTTGAGGGAGATTCATGGCCAGCAGCTGGAAATGAGAAACCAACTCTGGCTTCTTCATAAACACAGCAAATGGTACATGGCACCATCGAGAGACAATGGATAGAGAAAGACTTCTCCAGTGGCTTTACGTATTTAAACAGATTGAATATCCCAAGTTGAAACAAATTTTATGCTAAGTCTATCTTTTTTTGGTCCTTTGCCAGGCGATAAAAATAATTAACTCCTGGGTGACTTTAAGATCTCATCTCCAGTACAAATATAATCATGTCGATGCCCTTGGCCAGCAAACATTTCTCATCTGGCACAGTGGTCAGTCAGCTAACATTCAGAGTGCTGAGTGGGCCGGCAGATCCCAGCTAATCTTTGGTCCCATTGCAGGTACAGAATGCCCTTATCTCACTCAGGCTGCAAAAGCTGGGCGTGCAGCCACTGCAGCACTGCTACTGTAGCATCGCTGGTCATGAGACCAGTGTCCCGAACAGTGTCTCTTTGGTCAGATACATATATTTTTTTCTATTAGAAAATGCTTTTCATATGATAGTGTGAATGCATCAATATCAGCACTGCTCACTATCAGTCTTGAATCAGTCTTGAATGAAACTCTGCTAGAGAAGATTCTCAAGTCCAAGACAGTGTGCATGGTCCACGTGGGAAAGAAAGAAGAAGAATTTATTTCATAACATCTGGTCATTTAGATTTTAATCTGGTATACTAGAAAATGTCAGATTACTTGAAATAGTACTTTTGCTTTTGGATATATACATATATCCATTCAGTGCTGGATGAAGACACCTGATAGATCTCAGGTGCTGTAGGCTGAAACTGCTGTTTGTCTCAGCTCTCCTTCGGAGATGATTCTGGACTCATTTATAACAGTACATACCTGGGCAATTACTAACTCGAGACAGCTAGACTTAACATCTTTTAAATGAAAGATTTTTTCTTCCAAAGAAGCATTGTCCTCAAGAATAAATGTATCTCCAGTGCTCTGAGAGAACTGGAAATGTTATCCTTATCACTGCAAGTAATTACCACTACCAGAATATGCAGCCCTTATGTATTACATTTAACAGCACATGTACATCAGCCACAGCCAGATGCTATCCACAAAAACCTCTTCTCAACCTGTAAAAGGCTGAGATAAGACCCTTTTAGCAACTTTGCATTAATGTGGCTGCTTTGAAGTGGATGAAAACTTTGCCAGCAAACTGGCATGGGATGGAAGCTGAGGTGGTGAAACCATCAGTCATCATGTGTTGCAGCATGGTTAAAGAGCAATATATATATATATATATATTTATTATTATTATTATTATTATTATTTTGCTTCTGAAACAAACAAGAAGAGGTCCCAGAGCCCAGGCAGCTGCTCCACCACTGTGTGCCTTCACGCCTGTCTGTCCAGACCGCGGGGAAAGCCGCCTTCCTGCACAGCGGTGGATGCAAAGGAGGCTTTAGCACAATCCCCTTTGAAATTTCCTCTGTAATCTGAAATACGAATAATCAGGGAGTGATTTAATATCTTGCACGCTGGGGTCAGAGTCTTGCAGAATCATACAGCACAAAATTTTCCTAAATCAAAAATGATTTTTCTTTGCTGCATTACGCTCTATAATCTGTATTTAATACTGCCCACATCTTTAGCTGCTGAAGACACCGTGACATTGGTGAGCTGGTCCATCCAGTAGAGAGCAAAATTAGATTTTCCCCATATTTTCTACCAATTGCTACTTCACAGCTAGGGTTAGTGTGCTGCAGCTAGTCTGCTCTGTCAGTTCTGGTAGACTTTCCTGTGCACAGGGAGGATTTATACACCATTAAACAGCATAGCTCCTGGGTTTATTCCCTGGCCCTGGTCATCCATGGATATGCTGCTTCACTTTGGAACACTTTTTTGGAGTAAAACCAGTAATTCCCTCTAAGATAAAACCTCATTGTGGAGCTGCAGATAAATCGCTCTCAGGATCGTTCCCGATAAGCACTAGAGCCAGTGATCACCAGGCAGATGCTGTCAATGCTTTCAAATCAGTTTCTGATATCCTTAGATAACTGTTTGATTTTTACGGCCCGTATTTATTTTGCCCTGGCCAATACACATGTATGCACTGAAACTCCATCTGTGTTGTGTGCCATGCCTCTATAAAGGTCCATAAAGACAGACAAGTGTTTCCGTCTCTTATCCCTCAGATGGAGAAATTCACACAGAGGGAAAATTAGCCTCCAAAATCATCCCTGGCTATCAACACAGCTGAGATACCACAAATATTGGGACTTTTTTATATTCAGCACCAACAGCACTATGTCCCAAGCTCCGAAACAGAAATATTTTTAAAATGTATCATCTATAGATATTGTGCAGCAAAAATCTGTACAGCTTAGCCAAAATTCTTATCAACAAGGTTATCAAGAGATTTCCTCATTTCTGGCAAGTCTAGAAATAATGAAAGAACCAAAATTTTTGTACTTGTCAGAGCTTCTGGACAGAAGCTGTAAGTGAAAGGATGAATATAGTGAAATAGAATATAAAGTAAAAGAGAATATAACAGGTAAACTGGAAAACCCCGAAGTCTGATTGACATTTATGATTGATTGAAGGTCAAATTTCTTCCTAGATGTTGCTAGAAACTTGGAGCTGCTAAAAGCTAGTGTTTAAGCTTGTTGAGCATAATTTGAAGTCTCTCACATTTCCTCTGCAGCACTGGAACAAGAAGACCTGTGACAGGTAACTACTCAAATTTTTGGCATGCAGAATCTTGACAGGGCTTTGTTTGCTCTGTTTTCCTTTAATGAGAGGATAAACTGCTGTCTCTTAGGATGCAGAGACGTGTCTTGAAAGACAACTGATCCCTGCTGCAGGGCTGCACGGGTAGAGCAGGCTGGGCTCGCCCGCGGCCAAGCTGGAAGCGTGGATGCTCCTGCAGATGGGGATGTGGCACAAGCGTGTGCAAAGAAAACCTCTGGCCCCATCAGGCTGTTGATCAAGGCTGGATAAGGGACACTTCTTCAGACAGCCTCTGGGGACTTATCTGTGGAGATGGTACTCTAGGATTGCATACGGCCCACTGGAAGTTAAATTCCATCCTGAAACATTAAATGGCGCGACGCACTGCAACTGCACGTTTGGGATTTCCTCCGGATTTTGGGCACCTTCTGCTCCAGAGCTTGTTAGAACAGAAATGAAGAAATGTCATCATATTTGACCCAGTGGGTATGTTTGATAACAATTGTCGTGTATGCGTGTACATCTAGAGAGGGGACTGGGAGAAACGGAAACAAGCGCAAGGCAGAAGGCAGTGGAAGGAGCAGGCTGACACTACAGCCTTCCCTCCTCGCCGTCTGCCCCCTAAGAAGCTCTCCGTGCCTTCAGCCACTGTGAGCCTCTCCTGCTAACGTGCAGAGCTGTGTGCATCTTTACCACCGAAGGCAGTAAATTACACATGGCTGCTGAAAAGGTCAAGAGAGGTGTATAACCTGGAGACAAATAAAGAGAGGGAGAGAGAGGAAAAAATCCCAGGTAGGGGCAAGTAAGAAATATATTCCACCAACTGGGAAACATAGTCAGAAGATTTTCTCTTCTAATTGCTCTTACTCCCTCAGTAGGGATCCTTTGCTGGAAAACTCCCTAACAGCCCTTCTCCTCCTAATTCCTTTCTTCCCCATGAGGGAGATTAATGGGCAGTGCCCTAATTGTAATAAAGTGCTCCCCAGCCTTGAGTCAGCGTCCTCAGTGACTCACCTCGCTGGCGGCGATGCCCAATCACCTGAACAGATAACGAATGTGCACCGGTGATGTCACACTGATAACTGGACTGGAGTCCCGATGATGGCAATGTGCGTTTCAAAATATTGTGGGATCAGTCACTGTGCTGCTGAATCAGGGGTAAAACCTACTGATAAAGCTATCTTGGTGCAAAAATGCTAAAGCAGGCTGATGGAACTGATGCCAGTAACTGTCTATAGAAAATTATTAAGTTTGTACAGAAATTTGACTTCCCCAAAACACTAAAAATTTAATATATACCATTACATTGTGAACTACAGAATTCTGTGCAGGTGTATAATTTAACATTAAACTCTACAAAAATTAAGAATTTATTTTCCATTGCCCTCTAAAGGATTTTTGTACAGAAGTCTGCACACTAGCAAAGGGAGAAGTTCACATGTTGAGATGTTGAACCAGTCCTACTCTATAATTACTCAACAGCACGCAATGCGAAGACCATCATTCTTTTGTTTCTTCCATTCAAAATATGTACCCAAGAACATTAATGCTGACTATGAGTAATTACAATATTCTAGAAACATGACAAGGAGTTTATGGATAGTTGGTAAAACAAAAGACTATGGAGACACGGGCATGTCCCGCCCAGCTGGGGGGTCTCTTGCTCCTCTCTCTCTATTTCCTCTATTGATTTTCTACTGCAGGCATGTTAGGACAGCAGAGATCAAATTCAAGTTAACAGAGCATGTTGTCAGTATTTATCTTTCAACTCCGGCTTAATGGATTAGCTATGGGAGAAGAAGATCTTTGCAAACCTGATTTCCGAATTAGCAGGAGCAGAGAGAGAGAACGAAGCGCTCGTGCCGGCGGGGGCACGGCCGGGGAAGGCGACGCGCTCTGCACGCTGTGCCGCGGTGCGCACCTCCGCCGGCCCCGGCGCTGGCCAGAACAGCTTTCCCAGGTTCTGCTGGGAAGGTTTTAAAACTGCAGGAAGAAAGCCGCTCTGGCCACATGGAAATGGACAGCTTGGAAGCACTCTGAAGAATCGGCTCCTCCCAATGCTGTCCTTCATACATTTACTTTGTGCTGAGGTTGAATGCTCTGTTTCACCCCAAATTACACATTTCATTACACATTTACTTTATTTAACCTTTATGTTTTAACATTTTTTCCTCATTAAACATAAAGTTCTGCTCAAAATAAAATATTGAAAAGTTTCATTTTGAGCATGTGAAAATTACACATCCAAAGCTTTTAAATTTCTGTGTGTGTTTGGGTATTTTCTACACCCTATGTCCCATGTCTGAATCTGCCTCTTAGCCAAACTACCAGCTGCATTTAGCCTACATTTTTGAAAAGCCATTTGGGAAGGCAGGAGGTGCAAACTAAGCTAGGCTGGCTTTGGGTTGGCTTTGTTGCTGTGTCCCACTGCTTGGTTTATGGCCTCAGTGGAAGAAGAAAGCCAGGCTGTGCTGTGAGCACTGCACTTTCCAACAGTGGGAAAGCATTTCTGAAAGTAATGTTGTTTTTCAGCATTTCCAGAAGACAGACTGGATCTAACCGTGCTCTCCTGGAAAATAATTTTGCAGCCCAACCCCAGTGACTCTGGATGTCTCATTCCCAGCACCGGTACGCTGCAGCCCGTGTTCCCCTCCTTCTCAGCACTGTCCTGGGTCCTCACTGTCCTGCTCACCGGGCACTGTCTTGGTCTCGTCCCATAAGCCCAAAGGAGCCTTTTCTTGACTTTAATAGGCTCTGGGTAGATGCTCACCATGGCTGTCCCTTCCAGTAACTATATTTATTACAACAAGGCTTCCCCAAAGCGAGGACCGCTGAGAGCCAGCCCAGGAAACAAGCAGAGCGATCCCATGCAGTGCCTTCACCACCGGTGATGGTGTGGAAGCTGCAGAGAACCTGCTCTGAGCTCTCAGGACGGACAGGAGGAGTGAGTGTGAGCTTGTAAACAGGCAGTGTGACACAGGAGCTGCGGCAATCAGCAACAGTGGCCTTCCGAAGTGCCACCTCAAGGTTGCTTTTTAGAGTCAAGGTAACCTCAGACTAAGAAAGCAAGTAAAAAATGGAACCAAATTATAAATTTTAAGTGCCAAAGTTACCACACAATCCTTTCAGCTCTGGTGCCGATGGCATGTGACAATTCACCTAGTACCTCTGGAGCTGAAGAAGCCCCACTGTGGTGCTGCCTGCAGCAGGGTGCAGTGTACAAAGCACCGGGAGGACTGGTCAAAGGATGCTTGTGTCTTTGACAGTTGTACTGAACTACCAGCAAATCCCCATGTGGGTTTCACAAGGGAAAACTACAAAACCAGTGAATTTTAGATTTCTGTCAAAATACTGAAGAGAGCAGGTGGGACGAGACCCCTTCTGCACTGCAGGCAGCTCCCATCAGCCTGCAGCGGTGCCTGCCTGGGGCCGTGTGCTGCACTCTTCTTCCCTCGTGCCATCAGACGTGCTTCAACCAGGGGATGAAAAGCAAGTGCCCCTACCACGCCACACTGCACGATGACCATGTAACAGAGCAAAACGACTTCTGTGCCTGTTTGTCACGTCTGCAAGCTACCTTCACGTGGCTGGAGGCCCGCCAGGCTCAGCAGGACTGAGCACAGCAGGAACACAACATCTCAGCCCCTCCGGAGAACAAAAGCCTGTACAGCGTCCACTCAATGTGGGGCAGGTACCGGTAACATCAACTGCACATTTTTGGGCAAACGACCAAGAAGTATGCTTGGAGGTCATTAAAACTGTGAATTTAAAACTTCCCTAATGTTCACAGAGCCTTGTAACATCGGTTCAATAATAAATCAGGGAAGAGAGTGCCTTCTGCAACACTAATAACTTATTGCTGGGCGTTCAAGGAAAGTTTTTATGCAAGTAGTGAGACAAGGCTCTCAGCTTGAGAGACAAGATCTCTTTGGAGCCCCAAGTGCTACAGCCTCAGGAGGTGCATATGAAGATCATTAATTACTGTCTTGCAACTTGGCTGTGGACCCAGCCGTTTTTCATCTTCTCGGGAGTACTCAGTTTCTATTTGAAGCACTGTGGAATTGAGGATAATGACTGTCGATTAAAACGGGTGGAAGCAGCAACATTGCTTTATAATAACACAGCGTGCTAACTGGTTACGAACTAGAAAGGAAAGAATTAATCCCCCTCTGAAAAAAAATCTGTGCATGTTAATTGCTTGCTGACCGCAAATACTTTTTCTCATGATTTTCTTTTGAAATTCACATCACGCTTTGGTGTTTCGCAGTTGGGAACTGGAGGGCCCAAGCAGAAGAAAATGAGCAGGTATTTTGGGAGGTTTTTCTGAGTTTTACTATCCTACTGCCCTGCAGGAGACTGTACTCAAGCAATGCTAAATATACATAGTCTTTTCTTCCAGAGCAAGTAAGATAGAGATTTAGTAGTTCAGTGGAATCTTTCTTCATTACAGTGTGAAGGAAGAAAAGGAATGAATGAATTTTAAAGCAAATGCCATGGAAAAAAGACCTTACTGTCGCTGAGGTTAATGACAAAAGTCTCATTAACTTCAACGGACAAATATTTCACTTTATGTTTCTCTATTACCAGAAAAGCAGCATTTCATAACTACCTAACTCTGCTGTTATTTATGTGTAGCGGTCTCAACGAAAGAAGCCAAACTCCCAGACAAGCTGTGCCCCCTCAAGTCGGTATCAGTTATTTCCCATTCCAGCTGAGCAGGGAGAAAATTGTGCCATCGCACCTGCAGAACAGGAGACCACCTCTAGAGTTCAAAGTTTCTGCGACATTTGCACTATTTCTGAAAGAAAACGTTGTGGAAATTAGAATATGCTTTAAAAATGAAGTTTGCATTAATGATTCTGAGTTGGAAAATGGGAAGCATTTATTAAAGGACAGAGTAGTAAAAACTGTTGATCAATGACAACCACTATTTACTACTACGCCTTTTGTTTTCTGCTCTAATTAAAACCTCCGGTGGTTTTCTATTAATACACCTAACCTGACTGCTAATAATTGTTTTCATTTTGCATGCAATTACCATAAAGCAAAAATGACATTCCATAGTACGTATTTATTTTAAATAACAAACCAAATAGAATGAAAACCCACATCATCTCTTGGCAATAGATACAACCTTGACCGTGAACTCAGATTTACGCACTGCGTGCAGAGCTAGCTCCCGCAGATTAATTAAGGGAAGCAACATTATTATTTTGTGCAGCGTTTTTTGCCACAAAGACAAATCAAGGAGCTGAGCTGGGTTATAACGACGGAAGCCGAAGCCCATCCAGCAGAGCTACCAGAGACTTCCACCTGACAAGCGCGGAGCGAGCCGTCCCCCCGCCACCCCGGGCAGGTTGAATTTTCCGCTCGTTTCCATCGTCTGGAACTGAGCTCAGCCTCTCCCACGCCGGCGCGGGGCAGGGGGTGCCTGTGGCCCCCCGACCCCCCAGCACCGGCCGAGCCCCCGCGCTGTGCCCGCCGGCAAGGGCAGCACGGCCGGCACCCCGCGTCGAGAGGCCGCGTGGACTGCCATGAAAATTCATTACCGTCACGAGATTGAAGGCCCAAACTGATGCTTTTGACAAGCCTGAAATCGGCAAATGAGGACGGAGAGGAGAAAAAGGCGTGAAACGTTGGCTTATTTTAAAGGCTGGATCTCTTTTTCTCTGTTCCCACTTGTTTCTTTTTCATTTAAACTAGTGTAACATTAAATGAATAGCTTTTATTTTCCCCTACTAAGCCTATTAGGATTTAACTACGGAAAGTTGAAGCAATTTTTCCCTGCTTAAGTTCGCTCCCTAGCGAAAGGCTGGGCTCCAGCTGTCAGCCCTCCCGAAGATTCAATAAGATTAGTCCTAAATGATCTTAGCATCATTTCAAAGGTTGTAACCGCATTACTTCCTCAGATAAAATTGTTTTATCGCTTCCCTAAGTCGAGTAAGAGGTCAGAGATGAATATAAGCTGTTTTGAGACAACTGAAGGTTTCAATATTGAGAAGCTTTCCCTGGCTCCCAAAGCAAAGTGAGATATTGGATGCTGCCCAAGCTGCTTGCGCACGGTCTGCACCAGCCTCGTCCAGCCCCATCAGTGTCTGCGGTGTCAAGGACACACCAGTTACTCTTGGCTTACAAAGACGTAAGGACGAAAAGATTCACATCCACGTGGCACAAGTAAAAACAAGGTCCGACCCTGCCATCATGCTAACAGAAATCAAGAAACTTCGTGGTGAGGGGATACACAACAGGGACGACCCTAAATCAAGGCCACGACTCTGTACCCATGGGGTATGGTCTTGGTCTTTGCTTCCAGGAGCTGTTAGAGCAGCTCTAATGAGCTAAAAGTTACTCAGAGTAAATGTAAGAGAAATTTGTGCCTTGCGCTAACGTTAGAAAGGCAAAGTGTTATCCCAAGATGCACGGAACTCCCCAGCATCCTTCAGGCTAAGAGCAGTACGCAACATATAAAGAGGTGACAAACGTGCACCAGCTCATGAAACCCATCAGAACTTAGATTTGAGGCATCTGGTTTATCAAACGCAACGCCAGCAGTCAGGGAATGGGCCGCGCCGTGCACACGGATGGATGTAAGGGGCACACAGATGGATGTAAGGGGCACGTGGATGGATGTAAGGGACACTCGGGGCACCCGCGGACAGGACAGGCTGCCGCCCCGCTTCTCCCTTCCTTCCACCCACTTCTAAGGCTAAAGGACACTCTGTATTTTCAGGGGCAATCAGCCACTTTTTTAGTAATGACAATAACTCTGCTGCCTCCTGTAAATAAAACCACGAAGCTTTTCACATGCATGGACTAACTCCCAAGTCTGCCAAACCTGAGCACAACACTGTTGTGGGTTTGGTGGTGCCCAACAAGCACATGCCAACACCGAGAACGTTTCAGCCACGTTATTGCAAGAGAACCGTGATAAAAACATCTTTGGACGTACACACAGACAGATGCTTTTGGTTTCCCTCTGAACTGATGCCTTTTAAGTTTAGGCGATGAATTTTTTATACTCTTCATTAGGACTGGCATCTGATCTCCAGTCCACCTCCAAATAGCCGTGCTCTGAGGTTGCTAATTTGGGCAGTGAGATTAGCCCTGCTTAGTTCAGCTCTCTCTTGTTTGTTGGAACAAGCCTGTTGGTGATAGAGGAAACCTCAATTTGCATGTTAATGAGAGCATAAGCAGATTGAGGCCATTCATGCCAGTGTCTATCTCCAATTAGCTGAAGAATTTCCATCCTCAGTTTAAAGAGTTAAATAGTCCCATCAAGGAAACAGCACTTCGTGTAGGCAACGAGTCCAAAGGACAGAGGGCCTGTTCGGAAGTGTATGCATGACTTCCTAATCCTTCCTCATTTAATAATAACTGCTAAACCGTTTGGTCAGTACTTAGGGATAACAAAAAATAACCCCAGAGCCTGTTTTCACATTTTACGGTAACTGAGGAAGGATCATGTACCAACTGACTTAGACAGCACCCAAACGGCCAAAAAACCAGCTCCCGTTGCCCACAGACAAGCCTCACTGCAAAGCGTGTGCTTAGCTCCCGTTGTGCTTCATCAGCAATAGATGTGCTTGCTACAGTTCCTGCGTGCTTTAAAGCACGGAGAAACTCTCCTTGTCAAGCATCCCCTTTGTTCTTAGGGATTTTTTTTAAAATTATTATTCAGCTTGGAAAAAAAAATGCAAATTAAATATTTAAAACAGCATTCTGCAGCATCCATCAGAGAAGAATATTCTTATCTGCTAGCATAGTGAAAGGGACTTTCTATATATTATATTTAACCACAGTGGCATGGGAATCACAATAAAGCAACAAAGCTTTCTCACAAAAAGGCCTGAACATGTTTACTATTTCACAGGAGTTACAGAATAGAAATGAAGTGCTTTAGGAATATTCTAATCACGGTGAGAAGCTAAGCACATGGGAGAAATGCGATGTACTGAAGGACACGCTAGAAGGTGATACACAAGTCCCGAGTTTAGTCCTCAGTTCAGCCTCCTACATGACCTGGGAAAACTTCTCCAACTCCTGGCACTTCTCTCCCACTGTTTTGCCTCTCTAGTTGGACAATTCCGCCCAGAGGGAATGCCTTCTGGGGAAGCCCGTCCCACGCGGGTGCACCCCAGCCACCAGTACGCGTTGATTCAGAAGCTCCTGTTGGTCTACACTCCTGTGTGCAACAGGAGCTGTCTTTAGAGCTGTTGACTACCGCAAATTGAGGAGTCAACAAATGGGAATTAATATTCATTTAATGCCAACACACTGCTACGTGCGCCCTGAACAGAAGGCAATTCAAGGAGCCAGGAAGCGAGAGGGAGGCTGGGGTGGACGAAACCCCCTGCCATAGCCCGCAGGAGATCCCCGGCGCTGACCCTGGGGCAGGGAGGGCTGCTCTGCTTTGTGCCACCTCCCGCCTGGGAGCCCACAGAGGAGCTTTGAAGGAGAGCAGCAGCTTGGAGCAGGAAGGTCCCCCTGCTCCTGCTAAACCCGCTCGGGAAGCACTGTTGCTTTGGTTATCCCCTTGTGCAAATGGGCATGCCCTAAGTGGGAGTTTGATTAAGGGCTGGCAAACGAGCACCTCAGGGAGAGGGTGGGAAGAGAATTAAGGTGTAGCTGAGTGCAGCGGGGCAGGATATGTAAAGAAAACCAGGTCCTGCTCTAGGAGCACCACCGGGACTCCTGCTGGGGTTGGGGGGACCCCATTATGGCGGGTGGCAATTGAGAGCAACCAAAGCTCAGATAGGCATCAGGCATTTTGCGATTTAGCCTGACAAACATACAAAAAAGCAGCTCTCCTGCTGCCCACCTCTGCAGCCCCAGACCCTACAAATGTGTGGGGCCCAGCGCTGACCTGGCTGGCTGTGGTCTCCAAGAGAGTCCCCCGGCAAAGGGCTCATTAATGGCACCAGCAGAGGAAAGCTAATGGCATGAGGAGAGACAAGTTATCGGGGGTTAATCCCTATTTATGCTGGTGTAATCAAAGCCACACGCTTCAGAGACAGCCAAGAAATAAATGCAATTGCCCCAGACACTCACGCAGCATTCCTCCCATTAGCTCGCCACTCCACAGCCCTTGGACACAGCAGCAGGCAGGCAATGAGCACAAAACTCTCGCAAACAAGCTCAGCAAAAGCCGCATATGCACCGAAAAAGGAAAAGAAAAAGGGAAAGAAAAGGAAAAAGGAAAAAGAAAAAGGGAAAAGGAAAAGGAAAAGGAAAAGGAAAAGGAAAAGGAAAAGGAAAAGGAAAAGGAAAAGGAAAAGGAAAAGGAAAAGGAAAGAGAAAGAGGAATTGCCCTAAGCTTTTAAATTCAAAGCTAAGAAATATATTTGCCTCCACTCTCATTTTGTTTCAAAATGACAGAATCCTCTAAAACAACTGTGAGGGATTCTTAATCGTTATCAGTAATGATGCCTAAATATTTAAAAGAGCAAACAGGTGNAGAGAAAAAGAAAAAGAAAAAGAAAAAGAAAAAGAAAAAGAAAAAGAAAAAGAAAAAGAAAAAGAAAAAGAAAAAGAAAAAGAAAGAAAAAAGAAAACAACTTCACTTGCTTTTCCCTTTCCAGAAGTGCTACATTCCTGCTAAACAACGCAAGGGGTGATTAAAAAGGATGAGCCCAGCAGACTGAATAGAGCCACTCCAAGAACTAGACTACAAACAGATGCTTCTTTTTGTCCCATCAAGCGCCCTATGGCTTCTCTAGGTAGCCATTGTCTTGCCCAGCTGCCCTGGGGACCGCTTAAAAACCTCCCTCCTCCCGTGACAAGGCGCGTCCATTGTGTGCGGCCGGCTGCCGGCAGATGCGGGGTCCTGCGCCCGCAGACCCCCGAGCACCCCCGCCGACCTCCAGCGTCCTCCCTGCGGTTTTTGCCCCCGGCCGTGGCTCGGGGCCCCCTGCCCACGGGGCACGCACTGCGAAAGAGCAGCAGGCGGGCTGCTGGGATTTAAATCCTGGTGATTACGAAATCAAGGCAAATAGGAGCATTTCCTAGGATATAAGAATACATTTCTTTATGCACCGTATATGTAAACATATATACTTCGCTTGAAGGAGCAGAGACCTAAATCCATTACTTTTACACCCCAAAAAGTTAAAACATCACTTTGCTATTTACTCATAAATTTTAACTATCTGAACACCAAACCATGCGGAGTTACGAGTCGGCTAACAAAAGGTAATGGCATATGTAATTCCATATACGGAATGCTGAGAGGTTAATATCCCACTGCTCACATTTCAAAATACCCACTGATGCTTAGAGCGTTAAGGTAAAATGCTGATATACGCGTTAGCAAGCAGCACCTGCATTTTCCCCTTTCTGTGCTGTGTTTTAAGAGGGAAAGTGGCAATAATGTTCTGCGCACCTTTTGTACGCAGAGCGACCCATCCAGCTTCCCCACCTTCTCACTCCGGTGACAAAGGAGCCGAAGAAAATGGTGTAGTTTGCTTCTGCTGCTTGAAGTGCCATTGTAGTTAACTACAGCGGAGTCATTTTCTTCACAGGGAGGAAAAAGCGTCTGTGTTCGGACAGCAAGGGGATAAACCGGGATGCTGTATGCTGCTGTCCCGCAGCAACGCAGCTCCTCTCCCCTGCGCGCGCCGGGTGGGCTCACGGACCCCTCCTGGGCCCGCATCGGCCGCGGGCGGCCTCGAGGACCGGCTGCCTTCCCCCCCTGCTCCTGGCACGGGCAGGGCCAAGGAGCCGGACCGCGAGCCCTCCTGCCGACGGACCGCAGCTGCGAGGGACTCCCGGGCGCGCCCACCACCACTGCCCGCGGCCCCCTGAGCAGGGGCAAGCGAACGGGCGATGCCCCGGGGGCCGAGCAATTACGGCATCGAGCGGGGGCCTCTGGCACTAAGGAGCAGCAGCCAGGGTCTGCCTGTCTGCCAGATGCCCAAAGTACGTGGGGTGTCCCATTAATCAAAGGACATCTGCCCTCCCGCTTCCTCGGTAGCTCCGCGACCTCTTGCTCCCCCGGGGACAGCGTGTCCGCTTATAATTGACTCTGCCCCTGAATCCACTTTCTTACCATTATGTAGGGGAGGACTATTTAGCCCAGGGACAAGGATAACACTGCAAATTCATTTCCACATCTGAACAGATTGTTTTAATGAGACCATGTATGTGTTTAAATGCTCTGCTGGAGTTTTCCCAAGATCTCAGACCTTTACAAACCCAATCCCATACATCAATCTGCAGGCAGCGGGAAGGCCAGGCACAGCCATCCTAGCAAAAACTAAGTCTTGGTTCTGCTCCATGCAGAAAAAAAACGTTTAGCTCTATAATTTACGAAAAAAACCATCAGATCCCCAACATCGCTATACACTGCTAAATTAAATACGCATACGGAGAACTGAAATCACCTGTACACTTGCATGGCAGCAGAGCCAAACTCAGGACCTCACCGCAAACTGAGCACTTCTAGGACACATCACGCTCCCCGTGTGCCCAAAGGTGAGGAACGGCTCCCTCATCCCTGAGCAGTGGGACACCAATCCCTACAGAAAAGCTGTTGCTATTTCGAACAGCTAATAGTCCACGCAGTCGATTCTTACCTTGAGGATTCATCAGCTGGATCCTTAACAGAGGATTTCTGTAGTGTTTTCAATGTCTGGAAACATTCAAAATGCCTGGAATGTCTGCTGAATGGAAGACTTTACATGACGGCATATCCATTCAATTGTCTTAAACGTTACAAATTACAAAAATGGGGATCCTGACAGCTATACAATTCTGCCAAAAGACAAACTGCTTCAATTCATGTATGAGTGGTAGTGCTTAAAAAAAAAGTCTGCGTTAGCTAGGATATATTGCTAGTATTATTCACTCGAATACAAGCTTTTCTTCCGTGCTAGGGAAGAGGCTGAATTTGTCTGAGCTCCTTCTCCGACCCCATCCTGTTCTGTTAGGCTCCAAAATCGGAAACCAACTTCTTTTTAAGGGAAAGGGGATCTCATTTTCTGAATGCAAGCATACAAAAAAAAATAAAATAAAATCAGGAAAGTTTCTTTTTGTACAATACTTTTTCTTTCCTCTAAAAATAATACTGGTATAGCCTGCATGTGTATATTTCTCCTAAAAAAAACAGAGATTCAAGATCTTGTGCATACAAATTGGAACAAGACAATGCACTCAATAGAAAAAAATAAGTAAACAAAAGATTTCTCTTTTAGACACTTTCTGGTTTAGCTTTGTTCTTCAGGCACTCTGCCAAACACATCTACTAAAAATAGATATTATTCATAAGCATCTCCAAAACAGCATTACTCAATTAATATTCCCTGCTTAATGGACCAGGGCTCAACCCAATAACCC
>VXAA01002911.1:497147-562846 GCA_013399115.1 Anseranas semipalmata
TGTTTATTATGGATAGGCACTCACGGCTCCCAACGACTCCTCTGGGCTGTGGCTCTGTGCAGAGGGAACTGATGGAAAGAGCGAGCTTCCTGCCCGCAGCTCCGCACAGGTGGGAAACCATTCCCTTGCTGGAAATTCGGAAGGACTGTGACACAGCACAGGTTAACACGCACCCCATTCCTACCCAAAATACTGTTCAAAAGTTGCTGAAAAGCCACGTGTCCATGAGCCATGCAAAATGAATTTGCAGGTTTTAATCAGCCCATAGGCCAGGAAGTTCTGGCCCCGGCCCCTGGCTGCGGGAAGGGGCCCGCTCGCGCTGCGCCCCCGGGCGCGTGCCCGCGGTGGGACGGGGCGAGGGGCTCAGCCCCCGTGCGCCGGTGCTGCCGCGCAGGGCGTGCAATACGGGGCCAATGCTACCTGCATGAAGAACTCACAGCAGCAGATTGAATCGTGTGGGCTGAGCGGGCAAAGATCCCCACGGCTTCAGCTCGGGGTGACGGGGGAGCGTTACGCCGCCCGCTCTGCGGCCACAAGCCATCGAGTTTCACTGACTCGTGCCTACGGCAAGCCTGAGGACCCGGCTACGTTAAAGCCCCTCCAAGCACAGCCGACAGCGCCAGAAGCAGAGCAGAGGAAAATCCCCCGTGGGGTACCGTGTGGTACCGTGGTGCTATGCTAGTGACTGAGCAGGGAGAACTTAGAGCAAATCTAACCGAGTTAACTCATGCAGACAGTGCCATGATGGAAGCAGTTTCCATCCCTTCGTCTGCTCATTTAATGCTGACAGTCACTTCTGATTCCTACCCATTATAAAAATCAAGTGCTAAAGGTACAACTGTACACAGCACCCAAAGACTTATTTTCAGGTAACACATCTGCAGAACTTTAAAGCTTTTCCGATGAAAATTGGGGTAGAAATCTACTGTTTTTCACTAGATCTGAAGTCATGAATGGATCGCCTTGCAGGCTGGGTCACAGACTGGCTGAGCACTCCATGCATGCCTGCACATCACAGAAACCAAAATCTGTGTTTAGCATGAGCTGAGGGCTGCTGGGAGCTCTCAGTGCTCATGCATTGCTCCACCACATCCAAAGAGAGCAAGGAAGCGGTGCTATGCTATAAGCTTTCCTGCTGCTGACAATATTTCTGGAATTTGACATGGGTAAGACAAGGAAAATTACCATTAACATTGCATAAAAATCGGGAAACATGTTGTGTCTCTTATTTAACCTTCCTCCTCTCACATTCCTTTTTATTCTACTCATATCTTGACTTACTTATTGTTCATTTATTTTTCATGGATTTCATTTCCATGCTCTCATGCAGATTTAGCTGCTCTCAGTCTGTCATTTTTTAAATCTCCTGTCTTATAACTTCCCTGGCAGCGTACTTACCCTCCTGCGCCTCGTCCTTCTCTCGGTATTTGCATCCTCCAGCCTCCAGCACACCGCCAAGGCCCCGCGCTGAGCCCCGCCGCACACACGGCCCCCTCGGCCGCCCCTGCTAGTAGAGGCTGCTGAGAGCTATACCTCAACGGGCAAGGGAGAACACACCTATACCTATACAAAACCATTCATGATCCTCCAGAACTCGAGCAGAATTTCTCAGTGTCATCACTGAGAACATCGCTCCTGACGTGTTGGAGCTTACCCATCCCAAAGAGGCAGTGGTGTCACCAGAGAGGAGCTCCAAGGACAGAGAGTGACATGACTCAACAGGGTCAGCAAAACAGCCAGGAATTTTACTCGTTACTTCAAAGTTTAGCTTTGCTTCTGTCCAGGAGTGTTTTTTATCTCCCTGGAGGTACGGTATTGTTCCCTGCATCCCTGAAGCTATGCCCACACTCTGCTTCGCAAAATTAGCTCAGCGTCCTAAAGACCAAATTGTGCTGGAGAACTAAAGCAAGCAATCAGCTCGTGAGCAATGGATTCATATGGTTTAAAATGAAAATAAATCTTTTTCATTAAATCTTACTAATTTAATGCAATAAATGCATTGTTTTATGGATTAATCACAAAGGCAAAATTTCACCTGGCTCCTTGAAGTAATTCATGAGCTCTGCTCAGACAAGTCAGACTCCTTCCCCTACAGTGGAACATATTTCTCGTACATCAGCACCATGGAATTAAGGTTAGATAAAGAGATCATTAATAAACCTTGGAGAAGCATTACTGATCAGTGGAAGTTTTAATGACAACTCCAAATGATAAAATACAAAACAATTCTTCACCACTCCATCACCATGCAGGTTTTCACCAGCCGGGATGATGGGTTCAGTTGAAAAGGCAAAGTCTTCGCTAATGATTTCATGTAAAACCTCTCCATGGCAAGATAGATCATTGTGGACTTGCTTATTAATTAGGCAGGCATTTTTGCAGCCCTGAATAAATTTCACAGAAAGGAAAGAAGCTTGTTATGCCATTCTGTTAATACCGCACAAAAAGAAGTCCCACCTGTCCCTATCCCACATGCATGCCCCAGCCATCAGACTTGAAATAGCAGCTAGTTACATCAAAAATCAACTGCTAATTATGCCAAAAGACAACATTTCACCTAAAGAAGCCTGCAGCTCCCCAGGAAAAAGCAGCTCTTTTGCTCCCATCAGTGGCACCTTGCAGAGAAGGCTGTTGGATTCTTACTCCCAAGATCAACAACGAATGTTGATGCGGACGCTCGCGGGACAGGTGGCGCTGAGCAGCTATGGAAATGAGAAGCGCGGCACCTTGGGAAGAAGCTCTGGCTGAGAGCGAGGGCACACCGCACCAGCCGCTGCCTTCTAATTTAGCAGTGCCCTACGTATCCCACCTCACGGGCGCCAGCAAAGACTGGCAAGTAGCTGACAATATCCATCCATATATCTTTAAAGAAAAAGCATCGAGGGGGGATAAGATGCTATCGCAAAGTTAAACATTTGTTTGTGTTTTATTTCTGTTGTTTTCCCTAGGTCTATTTGCTTGCCTTGCCCTTTTGAGTCACCGCCTCGCTGCAGCATCTCCGATCGCCTGCGGCCAGAACGCTCCGAGGGCCGGTGGCATGGGCACAGAGGGGTCCCTCCCGCACCCTCCCTCTGAGCACAACCCACACTGGGTGCCTGGGAAGCGCAGGGCAACCCTACAGAAACACCCCCCCGAATACCGCCCCAACTCCCATCAAACCGCAAGTCATTAAAGTTCTCTCTGTATCTTCATAGAACGAAAATTTGAAATATATTTGTAACTATCTTCCTGCCTCCACCTATCCCCTCTTGGGTCTCTATCAGCATTTTTTTCAACTTAACTGAAAGAGGGGAGTATTTTCATAGATCAGAACATGTCGCAGGGGTGGTTCATGGAGTCTCATTGATTTCAGTATGAATACAAGTTTCTCACCACTTTGCAGTGTCAGACCTCAAGGGAACAATTCAAAGAATGAATTCATATTTATTGTGGTTTTTAAGGCCTGTTAGTTTTATTTCTGTCAGCCACAATGGTGTCTTTTTAACTAAGATGAATTATAAACATATTAAAAGAAAATACTGATTGCAGCAGAGAAAGGGAGTTGACACATCACAAACAGCTTCATCTCAAGAGCAGACATGTGGCATGTGTGTTAGTCCCTCAAAAATGCAACCAGAAGCACAAGAAAGATATTCATGGCCGAGCTGCAAAAAGCAGTATGTTTAAACCACATCATAATAGGAAGAGAAAGCTATAAAGAATATTGTAAAAATCAAGGCAGGCTATAATTTTCTTGCCCTGTGTCCTTGTCAATACTTCATTATTTTTTTATTCTTTAAGAGCGTAATTTTCAGGGGGAAAAAGCCTTATGTGAAAGGACTCCACTTCATCTCAAATAAGGCTTTTCAAACCAGTGGAGAGAATCTTATGTCCCAATGAAGTAAAAAAAAAAAAGAAATCTTTTTACAAATCTCATCATCACAGCCTCCAAGCATGAGTGCAGTTTTTCCATTTTCTTCCAAACTTCTAAACAAAATTTGGCAATGTGGAGAAGAAAAGTCAAGGTAATTCCAAGCTTCTACGAGCCTTCCCTTGGTAGGAGCGTCTGCGGCTGCTGCTGAAGACTCACTCCTTCAAAATCCTTCAAAATTCTTGTTGACTTGAGGTTTGTTAATGCCAATGAACCAGGAGTCAGCGAGGCCTCCGAGACATTTTCGTGTATCTGTAAGCTCTTAGACACCGAGCATGCAAAATCACCACTGGGGAAACCTGGTTGTCCAAAAATGTTCACTATTACACAAGACATCTCAGTTGCTGGAGCTGGTTGTTTGCTTGAAGGTTGTTTAAAGGAGTTCCTCTGAGACTTCTGTAATAATGTTAATCTAGGTCATATGTTTCCATGCTTCGGCAATATGTTTTCCTTCCGTTAACTCACGGCAGTCAGCTTCCCCTAATGAGCCACCATCAAGCAGAGACTGCAGATTTGTTCAACACCCCAGTATTTATTCAGACAATGATAATGATCGTGCCAAAATGCTCACATCCAGTTCTACCAAAGCTTGAACTAAATCATTATTTTAGTACTGACCAGACTATACTACTTAGCTTCAGCTAAACTATTGCCTTTAAACAGTGCACTTGCATCAAAGAATGAAAAGCTCAGATGTTACTTAATGTGGGAGAAGAAGAAATTCACAATTCTGTCTTCTATGGTCATCCAGGTTCTTCTGAAGTTGCTCAGCTTTCACTCCATTAACGGTATGCAGTCAAATCTTTGTCTCTGCCTGCACATATTCCAACCAATTGCTCCACCTTGCCAGCATGCGCTAACTGCAGTGGCATCAGCTCGACTGTTTGGTCACAGAATTGATAAGGGGAAAAATACTTTCCGAAGTTAAAAACTACCAGCTGATTTTTTTCCCTAGGAAGGTACCATCAAAGTGATACTACATGCTCTGCACAGGCACTCACCGCCTCCCCGGCGGCAAAAGGAACCCCAGCAGGACATGACAGCCCCTTCCATCTCACATGTTGATTCTCCTGGCTTGATTTGACCAAGTTACTCTTATTAGGGCTCAGATATTCACATACCTTCCTTTGACCCTTCTCTTTGCAAATGGCAGGGTATTGCTCTACCCTCCCTGTCCACCCTTCTCCACTGCTGACCCCACCACCAAAACCCTGCTTCTCCCCTCCCCTCACATTTTCACCAGCCATTCCTCAAGCAGGCGACGAGGAAGCCCACGCTTGCAAATCCCCCTTCCACGGGCACTCCTCGCCCCGCCGGCGGTCGAGGCTGGAAGCTCTGAGCATCCCATGGCTCTGCCTGGCTCCCAAAGGAGCCTCGGCGCCTGCTTTGGGAGAGCTGGGGACACGGCAGCAACTGCGCTCCATGCAAACGATGACTCCGGGCATGGCCTTGTTGGACAAAATCAGCACCTAAAGCCTGGATTTTTTACCAGACCCAGCACAAGTTAATGTAAATAATTGCCTGTGTTGGTACAAGGTAAGGGCTGCACGCGGGCAGTGCGCTGACTTCGGTGCACAGTGCTGTGGGTTTGTGCCGGGCTCCCCAAGGCATAGCCTGTTTTCAGCAGGCTTCCCGACATCCGAGGGACTTTGCATAGAGGCTCATATTCCTGGGCAGTTTGGGGTGCATTTGTGTGTGTTTGGGGGCGACTAGGATAAAATGCATATTGCTTTTAGCTGATTATAAGCTGTCTATCAGTTTGGCTCACAGCTCAAAGACAGCCATCAAATATTTTTAGTACCGTTATAAAGAGTGGTCAGAAGTTCAAATTAAAGAGCATGAAGAATTCTTTGATAGATATACAGGATGCCACATAAATATATGATCCCAGGTTCGGGAACAAATAAATCACAGGAAAAAATAATTTAATGTTATCTAATACTTTAGAGGAAAAAAAACAAGTGTTTTAACCTTTCTCTCAGGGGTTAACAAACATAATTCAACATGGTATCAAACATAAAGAAAGATGCATAAAACATAAGATTAGAAGGCTTTGAGAAAAGCTGGATCCTTCATTTAATTCTTTTATCTCATCACTTAGCAATTTGAAGTGAAGGAACGCTGTTGGCACTGTTTAGCAACAATTCATCAATCTTTTCCCAATGAAAGTCAAGTGCTCCTCACTACAGACCCGGATTTTGGAGAGCCTCCTTTCTGGCTCTGACTTTTAGCTTCGGCTCCTTGCGGCGCCTTTGTTTCCGGAGCTCCCTGGCAGCTCCCGGAGATGGCAGAGGAGGAGAGCGGTCACCACGCCGAGCTGCTGCCGCTCGGACGGCAGGCGGGAGCTGCGACTGCCAGCCCGCTATGAGGGTACTAATAAATGCCCTCATTAGAGCAACTTCAGGAGCTGGATAATGTTTCGTATATTTCAGAAAGACCCGTTTCACCCTGGAAACCAACAGTAATCCCACAGCCCCTAAACGCAGGCAAAACATTTACCTGAGTGAATAGAGCAGGTCCGGATGGCGGCGGATACCTGGAGCGATGCCACCGACTTGCGTTACAGAAACTCGGGATTTCTGTTCGGAGCGACCAGAGGTTGGCCCGGTGGGCACAACGGGAACGCCTCGCCGCGGTGCCACGCTGCAGGGCTCTGTGCCCAGAGGGTTGTTCTAAACACCGGCCTGTGTATCTTTAACAGCGAACAGTCCGTGAACTTTGATTTCAATATAACACTGCTTAGCTGTAGCACTTGCCATTTAATGAGTGCTGAAAGCAATCACAGGCTAAAATCAGGGTGAGGGCTTTTTTATAGCAAAGGCTATTAGCACGGCGTCTGACGGGCCGCTCGTGCATTGCGGCGCGGCTCTCACGGGGGCAGCGGCACGCACACATGGCTCGGGATGCTGCGGGGCCCCACCAAAGCCGCGGTAGCTCCGAGCTCTCGCGTTGCACGTGCGATCGGCTCGGCCCAGCCAGCCTTTTATCGGACACAAACCACTTCGTTAACGATGGGCAGCTGCAACTGATGGTGCCCACCTCATCTGCAGGCAGAATTTGGAAGTCCTCCTTCGCCGGCAGCATCCTGATGAAGGCCTCCGCATCATTACCGCATACTAAACTCATTAGAGGGAGAGGAAAGAGAGGGTGGGCTGGGATCTCTGAACCATCTCCTCATCTTCCTGTGTCAAAAAATAAATCCAGTTTTTCTTTGTGGGCCTGACACATCTTGAACTTTTGTTCCTTATTAACCATGAACTCGCCTCAAACGTTGAAAACCCAGGCAGACTTTGTTTTATGTTTTTAAGGTCAGGGAAGGAGAAGGAGAACAAAACCAAGAGAAAAATACCCTCTCAGAAAGAAACTTAGCTTCATTGATTATTTTGGTGAAGAGCAGGTACAAAAAAGATGCTGCTAGCAGAAGATGTGTCTACTGGCACAGATGGAAGTCGGGATAAGATGGAAGCGGGGATGACTGGTTTAGGAGGTCTCTGATTATTACTGAGGCACAAACAGTCATGATATTGTAAAGATTTAATTGTTTCCAACAACAACAACAACAAGGAACAGGGAATAGCAGCGCATTCAGCCAAGAGGGAGAGATGCAGCTCGGCAAAAGCCCATGCAGCAAAGGGATGGTGGATCAACAGCTGTATTCCTCATCCCAAACGTGTTTGCAGCATTTCCACGGGGCTCCCACATCATCCCACCCTCCCTTCTGACTCTGCAGGGTTTTGGTAAGAATCGCTGATGTTTCAGAGAAATTTCCGTGGACAAATCAATATCCTGTGTTCCCTCGCTTCGGAACTCCCGGGGAAGGCACTGCTACCCCACGATGCACTGAGCAGTTCCCAAACCAGCAAAGTTAGGCTGTTTCCTAAGCCAACAACCAAAACAAAGCTAAATGCAGCTAACGCACTCCTGAACTGTAATTTATATATGACCTGCAAATTAGGCAGTTCCTATAGGTACCTCTTGGTGGTTTCTATCAACAAATACATTTGAAAGCTGTTTGAAGGCGCTCTCTGGGCTTCAAGCGCAGACCGAATGAAGGGCCCACTTCTTTCGGAATGATTCTTACGAGCTGTGCGAAATACTAAATTCACAAAACAAAGCCAGCTGCGCCCAGAGCACCCCCCCAGCACCGCAGGGCACCGAAGCACCGAGTGGGTCCACGTGTTCCCCAGAGCTGGGGCAGCGCTCGTGGATCACCGCAACGCTAATCCAGGTGTACAGAAACATCCTGCCCCAATGTCGTGTGCCCTCTAATATTCTTGGTAAGTTCAGCTTTGGGATCGTCAACGCAAGTCCTGTAATAGATCTTGCCACGCTTCCAGGGCCTCCTTATGACAGTATCACATGCAGATCTGCTTCGTGTATTACCGCTGTTTCATGCAACCCAGATATACTCTTAGAGCAGCAGTGCTACTATAAACACAGGTATCAGCAAATTCATTCTGTATTATGACTGCCATCAATCTATCAGGACTTGTCAGCCGCAGAATTGTCCACAAAGCAACAGTGCTTAAAGCCCGGGAATCTCAGTAACATAACAACAAACCAAAAAGCACGCTGCTAAATGTTGTGGGTCAGACACCGTGCAATATTTTAAGTAAAAAAAGCACACGCAACAGCTCCCTTTCTCTGCAGAGAGAGGCAGCTGACAGATGGACTGTGCCATTAGATGTCAGCACCATAACTCAAACCCGAAGGCAAGCAGCCAGCCTGCTCACAGGTCTGCTCCCCACAGCCCGATATCTGCCCGGGCATCCCGCCCCTGCCTCAGACCCCCTCCTCAAACAGCTTCTCGTGCATCCCAGGGATTCACGGTATCTAACTGCAGCGACTAATTCATCACGTCTGGCCTTCTAGGCTTCTGCTTTTTCAGGATTTAAGGACAGGAGGCAAGAAAGCAGAAAACTAGAGCCTGAGAGCGGGGTGCCAAGAGCTCTAGCCCAAATCAGCCCCGGCAGCGACCAGCTCCCGCGCTTCTGGGCGCTCTCAGGAAGCACAGCCTTCGGCCTCGTGTACCCCACCCGAGGCCACGCACCTTATCGGCTCTTGATACGGAATGACCTCTTAGCCTTCACCTCTTGCCAACCTGTCTGAGCAAGGGTTATGATTTCTGAAATGATCTCTCCTGGGTTTGATGTTAAAGATGTTTGTTTCAATGGCTTTATGCATTATGTTCTGCGCTTGACTGCATCGGATTACTGAATATTGCAGATGGCCCCATGCAAAGAGGTCCTGTGAGCAAAGCAGGGGTGCAATAACGCACACAACTGATCACATGGTGCTCCTCAGGTGCACAAGGATCTCCTTACAGCCCTCTGTGCAACCCAAGCCAGCCTCAGCTTCCTCCCCATCCAAGGAGGAGCTCCGTGGGACGCTGCTGACGAACGCCAGGAGCTGGGATGGAGGACGGCTGTTTCGGGAGGGCTGCATTCATTCTGTGTGAGCTGAGCTGTGATCGCATCTCATCTGACCACACCGCGAGCACAAGGGAAGGGAGGCAAAGAAAAACGCAGCGAGTGTAAGGAACAGAGGAGGCCTGAATTAGTTTCCCTTAACAAGGTAATCCTGATGGAAAAGGCACGGCGCTTTAATCATCTACGCCGTGTGCTACACCTTCTATCTAAAAGAAATGACTTCTTGTCAGACACAAATGGCCATGTTTTACTGAAGGAAGCGGAGCCTCGCCACAGCCAGCCTCCCCAGGGCAGCAACGAGGCGGGAGGGAAGAACAGTGCTGCCTGGGACAGCTGACGCTGAACTGGATACCACACCACAAAGGCCCCTGAGTAGCACACAATAGGGAAAAATCTGCGCTGACAGGTAGGGAGGAGCAGATTAGATGACCAAAATTTCCTCTGTATCTCCACTCTTTATTATTCTACGAACCTGTTTGATTCTCAGGAGCAGTTCAAATTCCTACCCCAACAAAGGACGGGTTTAGCTTGGCAAAGAAAAAGGCAAGCCTCTGATTTGTATTATCCCTGGCTCTCCTTTTGACAGAGCTCCTCAGGTGGCGACGCGAACAGCGTATTGAAAGCTGCAGGAGAACGGGTGGGCTGGGGCCAGGATGGTAATCAGAGGTGGGGAAATGGAGTAGCTCTTGTATCTTGCAGAGACAGTAACACTCATTTTAGATAATGTGTCTACAGTAGCCCAAATAAGCTGGATCACAGGGAATGGCAAGTATCAATCTCAGCAACAGCTAGAAAGAAAGCATCGCCCAAGAGGAGGCAGCCAGCAAGCGGATTGCTGTCATTACAGTGATGAATGGGAAATTCTCTACAACGCTAGAGGTGCAGGATGGGGAACAACTCGCTCGTCTGCAGAATCACAAGTAAAAGCTTTGCCGGCATCTTAGCGCTGCCGTGCTTTGAAGCAGCTCTGGCCTGTCTCGTGATCCCTCCTAACGGGGGCTGCGGGAGCAAGGAAGCAGAGAGAACGGAGATGTGCTATTTCACTGCTTTTATCTCCTTTGCCACCTGTTGAAAAACAGCAAAGAAACAAAACAAATCTTTCCCCAGCTGGGAGTGCAATGGATGCTCTTTGCAGAACAGAGCCTTGTGAAGCAGAGAGGTTTCTTCCTATTGAGATAGACATGGGGATGATAGCAGAGTTTGGCGAGGGAGTTTCTGAAGGATCCTGAACAGAAAATCGGCTGGCAGACAATTGTCGGAGCAGCAATTTGATACGTGGGAAGGGTAAGCAGGTTAGCAGATTACAGAAAAGACTTAAAAAGCATCAACATTGCTACTTGACACTAAGATGACAACAAAAATAGGCGGAGAAGGTCAGAGAGCCCTTCTTCTGAGCTCAGCTAGGAGAGGAGTGGGTGGGATGAGCTGGATCTGTCTACCAAACAGCAGCAAAAATAATGAAAGTTGCGGAGGCAAAGTTGCTTGGGGGCGGGTGGGAATGAGTAACACAGCGTCTCTGCAAAACCACGAAGCATTGGGAGGAAAAATTCAGTGCTGGCCGGTCAACATTATTAATAAACCGTGGTTGTTGCAGATTTGCACGACACGACAGATGACACCACTCTCTCTGCAGCCTGGCACTTTTGCCTTGGCCAGATCTGGCCATATACCCAAGAATACAAAGGACCGACTTCACAAATGCCACTACGGGGCACTTAGGTAAAAGAAAATAGATGGAAGCTACAAAAACACTTTTTGTTTTTATTTTGCTAGGATTTCACCTTCAAGGGAAAACACGTGCATTAGACTAATAAGGTGCACCACGCACCTGCGATCTGTGGCTGAACAGAAAACGTGCCCATACGTCACGGAGGCAGAGTCAATAGGAAACCTGCCATCGCACGTCAGCACCCCATGGGCATCTGCACGCCTGGTCCGGGGAGCAGATGCATTATTAAAGGAACACTGAGAGCAAACATGCAAGACGGCGAAGATAAGCAGTGGTCAATGGAAATTTCAAAAAAGGTACAAGGATCAGCTAACGGGAGAAGCGATGTTTTCAAAGCCTGGACAGCCGCGGAAAAAAGCATCCTGTCAGGGAGAGAAAGATAAAAGTGGTAAACAGTGCAGCAAAAGTGAACCGCAGATAAAATAGGGAAGAGGGGAAATCGACAAAGGCAGATCTGACATTTCCGATGCTCTGCTGAAACGCACTGAGGTTTCTGGGATGTCAAGGGCTGAAAGTCTATTTTCTGCTGCGAAGCCTAAAAGGATCACGCCAGCAGAGTTTAGAAACTGAAGTCTCTCTCACCTTGAAATGTTTTGCCAGGTAAAAGATTCATCAAATGCCTTGAGATATCCAGATACGGGGTTCTCTCTGGCACACCGCATCAGATGGAGAGCAGCTCTGCGCATTTAGGAGGGCCTAAGGCTTTTCCTTCTCTTTTGCATGCTCATGTTTCATATGAAAATGCTTTCCATGCATTTAACTAGGCTAATGATGTCATAGGCACTCCAGCAGTGTCAGGAATAAAAGGATCATAAATATTATGCCAAAAAAAAAAAAACACTAGGCAAGACTAATGGGAAGCGCTACAGCAAGCCCTAAGCGCCCCGAGGACCAGGTTGGCTCCGCTGTGCCGAGCCGCTCCCCGTGCCCGCTCCCCGCGCTCGGGAGCCGTCCCGCAGCACCCACCCGCCCCAGCCTCGCCAGGCTGCTCGCAGAGACGCAGCCTTTGGCTCTCCGTCCTTCCCGAGCAGCCCGCGGCAGGCTGCAGGCGCTGCCGAGGTGGACGTGCCCCGCTCAGCGGGGGCACCGCGGCCCCGGGACATTTTCGGGGTTCGGCGGCAGCAGGATGGTTCACAGCCACCCTGGCCCTGGCGCTGCAAGCTGGCCTTGCACGTGGGGCTCTGCGACAGCGCAGACAGTCCCGCTCTGCCCCCGCGCCAGCTTTGCTTGGGACAGGAGCTGCCACTGTCACACTTTCTCCCACCCTGTAAGCCAGTAACCAGGAATGCCAGGGACTGGCAAACAGGAGCGTAAAGGAAGCAAATGCACGCACCCAGCGATTCCCCTCGAGTGGTGCTATCTGGGAAGACAGCATTTCTGGCCATCCCAACCAGCCTAAGCTATGACTTGCCATGCTTCAACTGTCTTTGAGCCTTCCCGAGCCTCAAATCCTCTGTGCAGCCACCTAACCACTTTCCCTGCAGCAGCCGATGGAGACTACAAGGAGCGCAGCGTGCTGGCGCAGCAGGCTGTGCTTGGAGACCCCTGACAGGCTGAGAAAAAGAGAGACAAAAGGTTCATGCAAGAACCGAACGGTCTTGGGAATGACGAGAAAGGCAGCAGAGCAGGGGAGGGGGTGAGAGCCCCCAGCAGCAAAGAGCCGGGGGAGAAGCTTTGGCACCGGGGGTGAATTGAGGTTTGTAATCAAAACTCAGAAGGAATCGCTGTCTGTGTACCATCCCCATTCGAAATAGCTGACGCGCTTCCAAAAAACCATCAGAAAACAATCGCAGAGATTGTGCGCTGCTCTGCAGCCTTGGAGCTATCGGATACGCGGAGGGTGCAGCTGGAAGCATCTTTGTGACCCTCCAAGCAGCCCAGTGAGCCAGGACCAGCGCGCTGCACGGGGCACTCACGGCACGGTGGGTGTGAATCCTTCGGTGACTGCTGTCATCGTGATGGAACTGGTTAGAGCGGAGACATCCTGGAAAGAGCCTCCACAGAAGGATAACAATTAGCAATTTTCCTCAAGTCAGCAAAGCGGCACTCTCGGGACAAATCAGTCTCCTGTAGCAATTCGAGTACTACCGAGGACAGAAAAGAGGCAGCAGCTCCTCAGTCCCCTATTTATCAGGAAGGAAAATACATTATAGAGGAAGTGGAGTATCTAAAGGTGCCGCTTCCCTCCCAGCGAAATAGGCAATTGGAAAATGAAGATTTTGAACACAAAGGGTAAGATTTACTCAGCAGCTCTTGCGCCTCTGACTGAGGCCGTTGCAGCCACGCTCTGCTGAGGGCTGGTCGCAGCCATCGCCCTGCCGGGGCGGGGACAGAACAGAAGCAGCAGGACAAAGCTGCTCCCCGAGGAGTGGGGATGGAAAAAAGGGGTTAAGCAGGGAGTCAGAACTTCCACATTTCCTTTTTTTCCTGTTTTTCAAGAAGTTTCAACAACTTCCCTCAGCTACCCCAGGGGTTCTGCTGGGGAGCTCTGCGCCCCAGGCCTTGAAATATTCCATGAGAGGGTGTTTGGGATGGCACCATGTGTATCACCCTTGTGCAGAACTGGGACTTACAGGACTTTTCTTTGCCTGCGCAACAAGAACAGCAGATGAGCTCAGACTGATTGTTGAAAAAAATCCCCATGTGCCAATCCTTTGCTCTTCTGAATGTATTCAGTGACTCTTAGGAGGACCTAGTTCACTGAACCTTTTATCATGCACAAAGGTTTCATCCAGACTATTTTCCTTTTTCTGTATTTACTAAACTGGATTTGTTTTAGTGTATTCATCCCATGAGGCTAAATCTGATTACAGTTCTGGGAGACTACATTACTCCTCTGCTTTAAAGCAACAGTGGGGACGAGGTGAGGAAAATAAATAACTCAGCAACGAAAGCCCTACTTACCCATCCATACAGCCCTACACCTGGTTTAGATATAGCAAGAGGGCTAAAGGTGAGCAAGACAAGTGCAGACTGAAAGGACAAGTACTGTCTCGGGAAGGCAGCTCCCCACCCAAATCAGTGCAACATCCCCCATATTTCTTCCCTGGCTGAAAAGATACTGAGGTTGTGATCTGAGAGGCAGGAGACCACCCCTGCCACAACATTCAGGCAGGATGACGCTGAGGCAGCCCAGCATTTCCTAAGGACACGTTCAGCCTTCAGCACTTCACCCCCTTTCAATGGCCCTAACCAGGTGCTAAGGCATCAGCTTTTAAAGCTACTGGAGGCATTAACAGCAAAAACCTTTCCTTATTTCTACTTTATTTTTGTGCTTCCTTTTACACACATGATTCAGATAAAATGCTTCTCTTTCCTCCCCGAGAATAGCATCTCTTCTAGCAGGGAGCCAAGATACTTAGATAAATGGTCAGCAGGATCCTGAATTAATTCGTGTGCAGGTCAACAAATGGAAGGTAACCTGCAGGGTGGCTCTCTTGTCCACCCTATCTTGAGTGAGAGGAACAGGTAAGGGAGAAAGACAAACAGCTTCTAATCCCAGGGGAAAAGCCCAAAAGTGGACCCCACACATAAATGTGAGCGAACTCACAGATAAGCTGAATTGTGAAGGTCTAATTCCCAGACAGACGTGTGACATTGAATATCTATCACTGTTTCCTATAGTGGAAAGGTTACCCCAAATGGGTGCCAAGGGGGTTTGCAAAAGAGGAGCGTAAGAAAAACAGGAAGGAAAGATACCATTGAAGAGCAAGGGAGAAGGCAAAAAAAAAAAGGCAACAAAACCTGCTTGACACCTACAGCTCTTTCTGATGACCCTTTCTGATGACCCCAATGAATCTAGAAGGTAAGCAAAGAGGAAAAAAAAAAAGGGGAAAGAAAAACAAATACATAAATGAACAAAATCAAAGCCTCTGATGATCCAGAGAGTGCATTTTCCTTCCACAAATGCATAAGCCTGAGCAGGAAGAGCAGAGAAAAAAAAACCAAACAACCTTTTCAGCATCTTAGACAACACAGACTCCCAGGACCCTGCCAAATTCATCTTCCTTAGTAGTCTCCAACAACACCTTGATAACTTTCTCTCCCCTGGCTGCAGCTGTTCTGGAAATATCTTCAGAAGAAAGATCTTTCCTTCAGAGAAAACACTACAGAAAATATGGCGAGGACAAACTTTCTTCTGTCTGTCAATTTTAAATGCCCTTAAAGATCTTGTGGACTTCACTGTAGGCAGGGCTTGAATTTAAATGCCAAGTGCAAATGCTGTCTGGAATGTACATCTCAGGCAAACAAAGGAGAAAATACTTTTGGCAAGGGTGTCCAGAGCTGTCTGGTTAAATAAGCACCTCAGGACCAGAATTAATAAGATGGAATAAGAAGATAGTCTCTGCTTTTCAGATGGACCAGCAAAGAAAGTACTCTTTCAGAGGTCAAAAAGTGGAGGGCTAATACTGAAACAGCTAAAAACTGAGCGAGTGAGATGTCAAAGAGGAAATGAGAAGTATTTTTAGACACATAAATAACCTGCCAGGTTAGGCACTTCTTTTTATTGCTGTTTAATAGTTTATATAGCTGGAACATCATAAAAGGAGATGGTGAGATCTCAGCCACAGCCTGCTCCTCAGGTTAGCAATTAGGGCATTCTCGCAGCAGGAGAGAGACGTGTCTTCACATCCTTTCCAGCAGGAGAAGGCATTTGAACCTCAGTTTGAAGCATCCAAAGTGAGTACTCCACTGAGATATGTGGTAAAAAGGTAATAATCTTCCTCCAGCCGTTTTTTTGCCTTTTTATGCTTTATAGCTTTTTTCATTGACTCTTCCATTTGGAGCCCAATGGAACATTGCACATGAAGTGAAACAAAACGCTGAACATTACTCGTTCCAACAGTTGTTCAGTCCCGCGTCCTTCTGCAGCAGCAAGTGGGCTGAACAATCAGGTATTTACGGAAGCTGTAATGTGAACGAGAAGACAACATGTTGTCCACGCCTCCCCAGCCTCCTTCAGCCACCCACTCCACGCCTTGAGCTCCTCACCCATGGATGCATAAGGTCAGGGGAGGGAGCGAGCGCGGTGCTGGGTCGGCCCTGTAACCCTTGTGCTCAGGGAGCAAGACGCAGCCATCGAGACCTCTCCTCGTACTACACCGGGGATACGATTCTGCACGCTCCAGCAATCTGGGAGATCTATTTGACTACAGTACCACCTACTGTCATACCGTCGGCGTGCTGATTAAAAGAAAAAAGGTGAACTTACACCTGCGTGAAGATGGTTTTCCTCTCCACCTCCTTATCAGTGAGTACAGAATCCCAGTCTCAAACGTACTTGCGGTTGAGTAGTTCAGTCACAGGATTTCCAATTGGCACTTTTATTTGCTTTATTACCTGGGGGGAGGGTTCAAGCTCTCTTTTTTTGAAAAAAACAGTAAAATAACTAAAAGTAAGGAAGCAAAGCTTATCTTTAGATTAGCTTAGGTTTATTTTCCTCGCAAATTTTACTAAATACAAAAGGAACCTGAAGCCAAAACAACAAGCAGCAGAAAGCTATTTAATTAAAGCAATTTCTGCCTAGATGAGACTCACACAATGACTCCACTAAATAAGGTTCTGGGTGTTACCGAGCAGAAAAATTAGATGGCTAATAACTATGCAGGGAGGCACGCTCGGTTGTAGCACAGCTCGTGGAAGGATGATGGTTTGTGGATAGAGGACAAAAGATAAGTGAATGTGGATAAAAAAAAGAGATAAGGAAGGTAGCATTCAAAATGCAAGGCCAAGGAAGAAGTAAAGATGTGTGCCAAGACAGGAGGAGAGACAATTGAGCTGCAGGGACGTGACAGGAATGAGCAGCAGGGAGATTTGTAGAGGGTTTTTCTCCTGGTTCCAGATCAGCAGTGTGAAAGATTACTCTGTTTGTCTCCTCACACGTTAAGGAAATCCTTCGGCCAACTTCTCTTGAAAAGAATATTCACAGCGAGACAAACGAGGAGAAGCGGGAGCTGGGCGCTGGATGTAGGTCAGGGATTAAAGCGGCACGAGGACGCGCCGAGCCGGGGGATGGGAGGGGATGCTCCAGCCAGGGACTTGCTCATTCCTCGGCTAATGGCGGGAATTATTCATCTTTCTCAAGGTAAATTACCAGCTCACAGCTGGTAGATACCTACAATATGATCCACGTCTTTTCTTTATGTTCCTTGCTATATACCCGTAGCTACGTTGGTACAGTGGCACCAGTACAGATGTTCATCTCCTCCTTCTGGCGAATGTAGCTGGGCCTTCCTCTGAAGAAAGCAAGCAACTGGAGGAAAAGCAATCAATCCAGGTGTCCTGGCCCCGAGGATGGACGGACAAACGGACACGCACACTCCATTTCCATCCACCGCAGTGATGGAGCTGACACTCCTTCAAGCGCCCGCTGATGTCTGATACAAAATACTCTGGGAGACGGAGCTGACACCGGCCCGCAGCTTCTGCGGCTGCAGGTCTACCCCTTGCTGAGACGGTCAGGTTTTAGGGAGAAGTTGTAACAAAAGATAAGTTATAAATTCGGCTCTGGATCAGCCTGTGCACTTTTGCATTGACAGTGCATACAAAACAAAAAGCTCGAGGCCAAATCCTTTCCTGCTGTGAGGAACAGAGAGGGGTGAAGGAGCACGGGGAGGAATGACAGAGCTCGGCGCTCTCCTTACAGGCAGGCACACCACAGGCTCCCTTTTGCAAGCCAGAGGAGCCAGAGAACCGAAAGCAGTGATAACCACAAGAGCTGAGTAATCGAAATGAGCAATAAAATCATGCTCATCTAACTACACACAACTGCTTCTAATTTTTTACAGTGCGCCCGTTACAGGAGCTGACACCCGCTGCTCCCAGGGGCGTCCCGGTGCTTTCCCAGCGCGGCTGCGGGCAGCGGCTGCTCTCCGAGCTCACATCACACACTGACTTCCTCGGACACGCTGTCACGATGACCTAGGTGTGCCACGTTACTGCGGCGTTTACAGCATCCCGTAACGTCCCCTACCACGGGAAAAATAACTGGCATTAATTCTAGTGCTCGTCACACAGCGTGCCAGCAATGCTCCCAGTGCCCGCAGCAGCTGCATTCAGCCGACGGGATGTGCCACCGCAAACCCGAGACCAGCTCTCTGCAGCCCGGCTTGTCCGAACCCACCGGCCGAGCCCCGTCCCGCTCCTCGGGAGAGGAGGACGGGGGTCTCTGCGGAGGCTGAGAGCCGAGCAAGGAGACCCTCGCCCCACTCATGCACCGCTCCCCTGGCCAAGGCAGGCTACCTGTGGCTTACCCGAGGTTTGCCCTGGGAGCAAGCACTGTTTTGATTAAAACAAGACCAAATTTTGCTGGTGACATGCACTAGCCACCAAGTATCACAGATTTAACCTAAAGGAAATGCCCAAAGCACGCTTCAAGAGCATGGTTGTACTCCACTGATAATTTCAGAGCTGAACGCCTGACAGAACCGAGGCCGAAATGAGATTCAGTCCTTAATTTTTAATGTAAGAAAATCAATGTGCTTTGACCAGTGAAAATAAAGCCTGGAAAAGAGTTCAATAAGAAGCACTCATTTTGATAAAGGTAAGCAATATCAGAAAGTGCAGAATGAAGTGAACCAGCATAAGAGGAACCTATACAATTTTGGTGTGTTTAGCAGTTACAAGAAGTTGTGAACTTCTGTACTTCCATCCTAAACACTGTGAACAAGTCATTCCTCCACAGGGACTGCATTCAGGACTACAGAAGCTGTCACCAAAACGATCCCAAAACCAAACTTCACATCGCCGTTTGGTTTCCTTCTTGCTGATGGATCGCTGCAACAACGCCGGGCACCGAAGGGCCCCGCAGCCCGTGTCAAACCAGAGCGCACCCGTGGGCTCGGTGGGCTCGAGGGGTGAAGGGGTGTCAGGGAGCGCAGCCCAGCCGTCGTGTGGGGGAAAACACAACGCTCTCCTCCCCTGCTCTGAAGCAACCAGCTTCTTAAAAACGACCCCATACCCCACAGGGAGCAGACCCTTAATGCCTGACATTGGAGCCCTTATAAAATCATTCACGTAAGCAGTTGGGGAATGGAGAAACTGGCACTCATAAACTGCTCGGAGGATATTTATAACACTCGGGGTCCTTCATGTACTCTGTCTGCTTTATTGATCATAAAAAAATCAATCTATAAACGACATATGTATACAAATATAATACTCTGGCGCTCCTTAAGGGAATTAGAGTGCAAATTTAAAACAAAATGCACTGAAGCGGCTCCTGCAGAGAACGGCGGCCGCGCGGGGCTGGTCGGCGGGCGAGGAGGGGCGCTGGCCGCATGGCACCGCAGCCCGCAGCTGCGTAAACGGTCTTGGGTGCATAAACAGTCAGCCAGGGAGTCTAAAAATATCACCCAAATCCCCTCGTTCAACAGGTTTAATTGATTGCTGTTGTTCAGAGAGGGTTCAGAAAAAGGAAAGATGTTCTTACCTAAATCCGTCCTTTTAATAGCCCTAATTTTGCACACTACCAGTCGTGTGTATTTATACATCAAAGCCTCACGTCCAGAGGATTTTTGCTTGACTCTCGAGAAATTTCAATATTTGATCCTGAACTAAGGATAGGAAATTAACTTGCGCCCTGAATCGTACTCATTTAATGCGGAAGTAACACAAAGCGTGTGCAGGACAGCAAAGGCACAACGTCAGGAGGCTGCGGAGGGGATCCCGAGCTGGGTGCTGCGAATGGGGCAGCTCCAGCCCACGCCTGCACCAGTCGCGGGGCGGAAATAATTTATCTCGATTAGAGGCACTAAGACGTCACAGAAATGTTTCCTGGGGTCCTTCCCTGGCTGTCCACACCTGCACACGGCTCAGAGCGAAGCGCTCCGGTGACCCACGGGAGTAGGAAATTTATGACACAGAAAGCAGCGCCGTTTCAATAACCATCCCATTTCTTTCCCTCATTTCACATCACAGTGCTAATAGGATGCGTTTATTTATTTATGTGCATGCGCATAATATGCCTGTATCTCCTGCTCTCACTCGTACCGTAGTGCAACAAAATTTTTTTCTCCTTGGAAGTCCAAGATGAAAACAGGGCCTGACTGAAAATGTCACATTTAGTGCACTTCAGCTGCGAGGATTCAAAAAAACAGACAGGGAATAAACTCACCTCGTGGTAGGATTAACAGCTAATTAATAGATTAATTCCAGATTTTGGTGCTTATCTGGGTATATTCTTCTACTCTACAGAAAACACCAGGGCTTTGCATCTCTGCTTTCACGGTGATTTTGGTTTGTGTGTAATGGATGGATTCAGCAGTAGCTTTGCTGTCCTCTCCGTTTATCTCTCTTCCTAGCCTTTGTCTCCGTACTTTGAAAACAAATCACAGAATATTAATATTTCTGGGTCTCTCTCTGTGCATATTCATGACCTTCAAGATACGCCTCGTATGTTGTCCTCTGTATTTACTGAGCTGGGCATTTGAACTTCTCATTAAGATGACAACGTTGAAAAATATTTTTGCTCATCAGAGAAACACGTAAGTGATTATCTCTTTTGGATACCGCTCAATCCCATTCGATACGCAATGCACTTTTAAACCCACGTTACCCAAACAGATTGAGTTTGGCAGCTTTCAGAAGACACCACCCCGGCGGGCACGTACCTGTCCCTCAGAGGCGACGCTCGCCCAGCCCCGCGCCCACCAGCAACGTTTGAAGTTTTGTTTTCTTCCAGCTCGACTTTCCACTTCAAAGCACGCTGCACGCGCACGTTGCTCCTTTCCTGGGCTGTGCATTGTCCTGTCTCTCCGAATCACCATCGGGTTAGCCTGCTTGGCATGTCACTGTCCCTCCTGGAGATCCCGAGACACCATCACAGGTAACGGGGGCTGCCGCCCGGAGCTCAGAGATCACCCAGCCGCAGGCACTGTGGTTGGTAACATTCAGATGCTGTGTGCCTTTTTTTCTTTTTTTTTTTTTTACAGCAGATGAGATGACATTTGGAAAAAAAAGATAAAGACAGCCATGAGTCCAGATGGCTGGAAACCTACAGCAAGGATGCCAAACCTGACAGAGCCGTAGGGAAAGAAAGGAAGGAGAGAAGGAAAGGCAAAAACAGCGCAGGCCTGGCCGGGCAGGTACAGCGCCGAGCAAGGGAAGCCTGTCGCATTCAGCGAGTCAAGCACCAGGAATCCAAGAACATCACCTTAAACACACACGTTTACACGTAAGCTGATGATAGAAGCAGCAAAATACTGATTTCATGGTGTGATCATTGCCTACAAACTCTAGAGCAAGCCAACTGGCATCCTCATCTCTATTGTGAGTGCAAGATTGCGTTAGAGGGAAACACAAACCAATGAAATGTCAAGAGCAATTAGCTGCTGCATTTTTCATGCAAGACAAAATGGGAAAAATGTACAGGGCTCCCATAATTAAAGTTAATAAAAATGAATATACAATTCCCTGGGGGCTGCAGGTGACACAAGTTTCTCTAGCCTCAGCACCCTGACGCCTCCCAGGTTACACGGTGCTCACTACAACACTGGAAAACGTTCTCTCGCCGCGCTTCTCGCAGCTCTGGGGCTGCGCTTTTCAGCCATCCAGGAAACTTCCAGCAGATTTCTCGCTGTGAAACTCGCTCCTCACCACGGAGCTCCCCAGCGGCAGCAGCAAGGCAAGCAGGCAGAGGAAGGAGGCGGATAAAAGGCCGGACGGTGGGATAAGGTGCGTGACGTGGTTTTGGTCGGGGCTCCTGGGGACGGGCTGTTTGAAGGCGGGCGAAGCTTTGTTTGTCACCCAGGGCTGACAGGAGCCCTCGCTCCCGCCTGGCCGCGGGCAGCTCATGTACTGCTGTGCGTTTCCATTTAATGACCTTAAAACATCCACGGAAAGGTAAAGAAGAGAAACTGCTGGGCAAGCAGTGAATTCACCAAGAAGGAGCCAACATAGACTATTAGGAAACAATTCATGGTTCAGCTTGGATTTCAAGGAGAAAACACAAAGAAAGAAAGGAGGAGAGAAGAAAGAAGGTGGTGCCAAGGCTTCTCGGTCCTGGCTTCCTTCCTCTGCCCATGGCAGCACAAGCCCTCCTGTCCCCATGCTCTGGGAAATGCCATCATTTCTAGGCTCTGGGACACTTTGGGTGCTGCTGACAGTGCCACACATCCTGCAAACAAACATTCACAGGCCCCAGGTCCAGGACCTTAATTTCCCATCACACAGGTGGGCATCACACTCATCAGGCTGAGGGCTTTAGGTCAGGTTGATGGTTGGGCTCGATGATCTTGAAGGTCTTTTCCAACATAAATGAGTCTATGACTCTGCAATAGGGACAGGAGTTAACCTCTCTATTTTTCTAAATACTCAACTGGCTGGAAGGGGAATCGTTCTGCAGGAGTTGCTGCAAAGCTCCTCCCTCCCAGAGCATCTGGGGCACTTCAGAGGAGGTGGGGACACGGTGGGAGCTGAGCCTGGGGTGTCCCATGCCACCGAGCAGGTGCAGGTGGTCAGATGGAAAGGGGTGGCTCTGCTTCGGTTCTTCATTTCTCAGCAAGGCTGAGCGTAACATGCTGGGGCGGGCTGAGCAGAAAATTTCTTTTGACATTAATTGAATATTTCAGATGTTAATTTTTATCGGGATACGTTTTAAATCTGGTTTGATCCAGCCCCTTTTTCTGTCCATTTCAGCTGCTAAGCCAGGACAGTTGCAATGCAAATGCTTTCCAGGCAGAGAAAGCCCCACGGATTATGCTGCGAGCAAGGTCCCCGCACGGCAGCCCAGAGGAAGGTGCCCATTAACCCAGGATATCTTTCCAATTTTCATTTCTTATGCTGCTAGCAGTTTTAGGAAGCACTCAGATCTCTGCATGTTTTTGATCTGGGCTTGGGCGAGAAACCTCCCCCAGCCAAGTCTGCTCCTTGGGAATGCCTGGATGCGAGAGGGAAAGCTGGAGCCACAGCGTGGCCAGGGAGATGCCACTCCATTGCTGCTGCGGTTCCCCTGACCAGAGACCTCCTAATGAATGACCCCCGCCACGCTCGCACAGAGCTGCTGCAACCTGCGTGTCACACCAGGCAGCCAGCAGCGGCCAGCCCGAAAACCAGAGCCATTCTGGGTGCCTCCAGGGGAGTTCCACAGCCCCTGTGCCCGTGCCGTGCCGAGCACCACGGGTGCCCCCAGCCTGCTCGGCCGCACCCACACCGCGGGAGGCACAGGCACGCTCGTGTGCGCTGCAGCGTCTCTTACCAATTCCTTTTTTCTTTTTCTGTTTTGTCTTTTTGTTTGATGGTGTTTAAAAAAAACCCGAATGGCAATATCAAAGGGAACAGACCTTTCAAAGGTTTTGATAGCAGCAGCCTGCTGAGTCCTTTTTAAACACAATTATTTTATGTGGGACTAAATCGGAGATGAAAGTCAGCTCTGCCAATAGAGCTTAAATCCATTCCCTGCAAGACAAGCCCTCGAATTACTCCTGTTTGGGATAAACCCGCTGGCTGGTAGCACTGGCCGTGAGCCCCACGGCCGTGTGCCTCGCAGAGCCCAGACCATCCCTATGGAAAACCCCGCGACGGCTTCGCCTCGTCGAGGATGCGGCGAAGCCGAGGAACGAGGAGAGGCGCCAGGAGCCCGCAGCCCCCAAGCGCGTTCAGATTTAGGGCTCAAATTTAGCGGCTAAAGGAGGGAGCGCTGCCGCTTCGCACGCTTTGCTCGGAAGGGCGGGATAAATGGGCGCTTATGAGAGCGCCTGTTACGTATGGGCGCTCAGACACGGGAGGATGTACCAGCGCTTCCTCATCTACTCTTCAGCTACAGCTGAAATCCTCCTCTGTCAGGCAGGTTTTCTGTGTAACGCCCAGTTTGTGCCGATTTCTGGGCGCCTTGCCACTGACACTAGATTATGCACAAACAAGCACACGCGCACACGTAATCAGGGCCTGCAATCACATATTTAATCAGGAATGGATTAGGTAACCTTTACAAAGTTCAAGCGGCAGACTGAAATAAAGAACCACCACGCTTAAAAAAAAAAAAAGGTGTTATAAACGGTTTAATGGGCTTGGCATTAGGGATGCAAACTCGGGGCTTTCCCTAAATGGCACATTTAAACCCTTTTCCCAGCTGTTTCTTCTAGAAGTGACCGACCGTGGTTCACACCAGCTTGCATTTCCGTGCTAGCAGTATGAGCCTACAGA
The DNA here is from genome assembly GCA_013399115.1 of Anseranas semipalmata. Classification (NCBI taxonomy): domain Eukaryota; kingdom Metazoa; phylum Chordata; class Aves; order Anseriformes; family Anseranatidae; genus Anseranas; species Anseranas semipalmata. The sequence goes on from VXAA01002911.1 coordinate 521,359, forward strand.
GTTTAATTAGAGGAGGAAGCTGCTCTAAGGAAACAGCACGGCTGCGGTGGCCCGGCGTTGCGCAGCGCCCCGTGCCGCCCGGGGGATCCACGCGCACGCCCACGCGCGGGGGGCTCCGGGAACCGGCCGCACCGAACTGCCAGGCGTCAGCAGGAACAGCCCTCGCGTGGGGACCGACTGCCATCGTCTGTGAAATACTTCGGTGGAGCATTTTAATTAAATTAAACAAATTAATTACAGCTAAATTAAAACAATAAAAAATGAGCTTCGTGTGGTTTTGGCAAAAGCTACTGAGGGGTTTTGATCTATTTTCCTTTACTCCCAGGTAAACATCTTAATCCCTCACTGGTATAAATACAAGATAGACTTCTCTACATTGATCTTCAGCTGCAAAGAAACATCACCCACCCTCCTGGGCTGCCCGGGTGGTGGCAGGGGCACACCCCATCCCGGCCTCCAGCACCCGCCATCCAGGGATCACGAGCGCTTCTTTCCCAGACACCGCCTGCCGCCTCCACTCTCCTGCTACGACCAGAAACTCACGACCCGCCGCGTAAGGAAGCACTGGTTCTCTCTGTTTCAACTCATACCTTTAATTTCTTCACCCAGCCATACAAACCAGCGAGGCCCCGAGCACTGAGCCACCAGCGCGCCAAAGACGAGCAACAACAGGTCACACCAAAACAAAACCTTAATGAGTTCCCACCTACCCAGCCCGCTGGCTGATCAGACCCCGTCCCCTCTCCCTGGGGCTCACATCAGACCTGTCTGCCTCTTGGGCTATATTTGGTGACTCTCGCTCTGTACCCACTCCAAACTCGCCCCTGTCTGCAGCGGGAATAGTGAACGGGCAAGGAATGGGGAACCATGCCACGTTTAGTACCGCGTCTCAGACATAACCCCCAAAAAACATGGATTTGCAGCTGACAGTGAAATCACTGAAAAGCAATAGTATTTTTCTGCCTCATCAAGATTTAAAGTTCAGAAAAGTCAGTTCATTTCATTATAAAAAATAGAGCTGGTATTCTTCAGCTGTTTTCCAGCTTTGCAGGCTTTCCAGGCACCGACTGCTGATTAATTCCAGAAAGTCCTTGCCATTGAGTGAATGATTATTATTCACACGGTATGGTGAAGTAAGTCATCAAGGCTAGACTTTTCAATCTCTAGTGTCAAAAAGTTGGATAAACTGAGGAGCGCTGAGGTCTGGCAGCTCCTCTTTAAAAAGCAAGTCACTTTTCACGCCGCTGAGATAGGAACCAAGCTGCCCATCACAGCCTGTGATTTCTGGACAGTGTGATATGCACAAAACCACGCCAGGAGCCTCGATCATCTGGGTTAGACTGAGCAACAGTCTGGACTGATTCTTAAGTGCCCGGAGCAGAACTAATCCAAATGCTGTCACAAGCTCCCGGCAAGATTACGAGGCACTGCTCATTTCTGGGCTGCAACCATTCATTCCTATCCGTCCAGGAGGAGCAGGACAGGACTGCCGACACTGTCCTTCCAGTGAAAAAAGACTGGAATATAGTGCTACCTCCATCTGCTACCCATGTTCCTCTGTTTTTTTCCAGCCTTCAGATGCATTTGGCATATCGATAGGGTATCCATAGCAGTTACTTGTAAGAACAGACTATAATTTTTAAGACAGTCTCATTAACAAGAAGTTGGAAAAGAGACAAGTCAAAATAGAGAACATAAAATACCCCGTAGCTAATTTACCATCTTTTATTTCTGGATCTTAGATGCATTTGCTTCATAACAAGAATATATTCTCTGCTCCTCTCTTTCCCCCATTTTCAATTTCCTGGGTTACTAAAGTTGAAAAATTCATTAATGAAAGCTCTTTGCATCCATAACTCAGGACATAGAGCTTCTTTTCAAACCTGGCAATAAAGCGTCATTTATAGCTGGAAAGAGTTAGGGCTGGTTAGACCAAATACCAAACTAATCCCACTGAAAGAAACAATGTTGCGAAAGTAATTGCTTGTTAGCAATCACCCCCCAGCTGCAGCCCTGTATACTGCTGCCTTTGAGGAGCACCGTGCAATGTCAAAGGAGATGCACTGATAAAAGCAAATACCCAGGAAAATCAGAGGAATCAATTTGTGCTTAAAATGCATAATCCAGCAAAGGAGCTGGCAGGGAGAAAATCTGCCCGTGATACAATGTTGAGGGCAATCCAGCTGACCCAACATGCTCTGGACTTGGGTGAATCAAGAAGACAAAAAGACACCTCAATATATGTGTATATATATTGGTTTTAAAGATTACATTCAACCTGGATGGAAAATTTATCACTGACGTATAAGCCGAGACCAATATTTATTCCAGCTGTAGTTCAAAGGAATAAATTTATATCCAAAACAGCTCAGTGAGGGGACATGGAGAGCAAAGCATCTACGTTTTCTTGGCCTTTGCTCCTGAAACCCACAGGTTTCCCTGCAAGATATGGAATGAGGAAAACTTAAAGAGGGATAGGGCATTTACATGACTGAAGAGCAATTTCGGAATTGCAGTCATGAACGTGGACAGCAAATCTTGAGAGCCTTGTTCCGAGCTCGCAGCAAGCTCCACGAGAAGGCAGGGGGAGGCTTCCCTGCAGGAGCACGGGGCAAGTGGCCAGCTGCGGGCTTCCTCCGCTCTCTGCTGGATGCTCTGCGCACTGGCCGCCCCGCGAGGCAGCCCAGCAGCCCAGGGGATGGGGTCCCCTCGCAACCCGCCCTCCCTCCCGCAGCGTGTGCACCCGCGGTCGCGGATGAGGCCAGCAAGCTACGGTACGCGGGCACGAACGGCTGTAGGGCCGCGCCAGCTCCCTTCGCCCCCATTGCCTGCAGGCAGGCCCTGTCCACGCCACCTCTCACCGGTGGCCCTGGGCAGAGGTAATGCTGCACTTCCAGACCGGTCTTGTCCCTATTCGTGTGCCAAATACGAAAAATAACACAACTTTTTTTTAAAAATAATCCATCTCTATTTTTTTCCATTTGATTTTCTGTGTGTGCATTGATGGATAGCACAAGGCATCGAGTGTAAATACTGTCACTACGTCCATTTTCACAGTTAGGACAACATAACCATAACGTTTTGCTAGCGTACATCACCGCTCAGAGTGTTTTTGCCTATTGACTGTCTTACTGAGAGATGGCAAGAGAAGCAGCCTTACTCGCGGGAGTGAGAGCTCACCTTGATTTCTCCCCTCCTGTTTCTTCTGAAGCACCGGGACTAGAGTAAATCCGCCTCCCCTGGTTTCCGTGGGACAGGCAGGGAGCAGTGGCACAGTGGTGCCATACGCACCACTCCAGCTTGTTCACACACACAGACACACACTTGCACACTTTGTTTTTTTTCCGCAGAAGCCTTCTGAAACAACCAGCCAGCTTGGTCTGCACCTGGAAGGTCAGTGGCTTAATGATGCCTGTTTAATTGCAATTCATTACATCTCTGCGCTACGTAAATCATCACCCCCCTGCCTTAAATAGGATAAAAGGTTTGAGTAACCCTTCGCTTTGAGGTGAGCAAAGCTGAGCCGTGCTGGTGGGGCTGCACCAGGCCCGTCTCCCTTCCCAAGGGCGTGCGCACCAGCCAGGCTCCCGCCCTCCGCCGCCGCTCGCGCCCTGCGGCATCCCGCCCGCCCTGCCCACCCGCGACACACGGGGCTCCTGTCTGCAAGGAAAACGACGAGTTTTAGCTCACGGAATATGGGATAAATCATCACGTGGGTCAGTGCTTGCTAATTACCCATGACTAAGTCCCAATTTAGTGTGTACTGACATAGGGATTTCTAAATAATAATGCCTTCTCCCTCGCTGCACTACACAGTCATAAAACACACATTAAAGAGGCCTTCTTTTAGGAGAGCAGGTGCTGGGACTAAGCGCTGACAAAAAGGCACTTCTGGGGTGTGAAATACGGTACTGAATTAGCAGTGAATGCATTAGTTGGGTCTGAGCTACACTTCGAACGTTTCAGACGTACCCAACTGCCTCCTCGCCCCTTCAGCCCATCTTCGGGGTGAAAATTTGCAGTTTGGGCACATCACGGTGTAGAAAGGCACGTGGAGAAAGCAGCGTGAAGAAGGATGAGGGTGACAGGATGTCGGCAGGTCTGAAGGAAGCAGACTGTGAGGAAAAACCAAGGGAACATTGCATGCACGGAGAAGGTAAAACTCTCGGGCTGCTTTCGGCGTGCGAGGGGATGGGTGCCCAGCGGCCCCGCTGCAGCAAGTGGCAGAGACAGGATCTGCGCCAGGGTAGGTGGGTGACCGCAGGCAAGTTTATTCTCTCCTCAAGGTAGTAAGTTATCCTTCCATAAAGTCCAACGCCCCCGGAAGGCCATTCCAGAATGAAAACCCAACTTCTAAGGCTGCTAAATGAAAGCAACGCCATTATCTATCACATCATCTAGAAACCACGTGCATTTGAAGCCAGGGAAATGAATAGTTAATGATACCATAAATCTTACGCTGCCACATAAACATAAACACATTTTTTCTTGTCATGTGTGAAAGAATAAATGTTTTATCACACCTTAACTCTGCCACATTGAATTATTTCCCCATTATTATTACTATTTTAAGGCAATATGCAGTTCCTCCGAAGAGGCTCTGCTAGGAAGGAGTTACCCCGTTATTTATTTGTGAATGGACGGTTCATCTTCGGCGAAGTGCTTCTGTGGAGATTTAGGCTGTCCAATACAAGACTGAACATAAATTCGTCTGACAAAGGTGACTGCAAGTTGTCACGGAGAGCGAGCGACTCCCTCCCGGCCGCTCGGGGGTGAGCCCGGAGAGAACAGCCCAGGGCCGTGGCACGACTGCCCGTGCCGGGGGAGAAGAGGAGAAGACAACTTGTGCGGAAGGAAGGAGGTCTGGGATCTCTCTGCTGTGATACCCCACGGCACTCAGCAGCAAGAAATACCTGCAGACCTCAGGTGTCTCAGTGAAACTGGGGAAAAACACAGCCGTGGACATCTTAGGATGAACTCGAAAGAAGGGACTGGTTTGTGGAGCCTTCATGGGCAGGAGCACCTCTTTGCTTCAGCTGTCGACTGCACACGGGGGAAGGATGCATATGGGGTACCGGCAGCCAGAGCTGGGCTGCAGGATCCGTCTCCGTGGTGGTGTGAACGACAGGGCCTGCCCAGGGAGGCAGGGGGAACAATAGCTGTGAAATGGCAGCTCCGTTTCTGCCTGGAAAGGGCACGCTCCGGTCCTGGGGGAGCGCCGAGCTCATAACTCACCTCTGCGCTCAGGGCACGTCACGTGCAGCTTTCTGGGGCTGCACAGAGAAAATTTCACCATCTTCATAAAACACTTTGAAATCTGAGTGAAAACTATTATTTAAGCGCAAAATATAATTACAGTGAAGATCAGCAAGTAGAATGCTGCTGAGGAAAGGGGTGTGACATTACTCAACAATTAGGCAGAAACACAGAGGAAATGGGTTGTAAATAAAAAAGGAAAGAAAAAAAGAAAGAAAAGGATAAATTAAACCTTAATAAAAAAATCTTTTTAGAGAATGCTTGGTATTGTAGTTAAACCAGCAAAGTGGAGTTGATGTTAGCCACTAATTCAGTGCATCATCTGGACCCTTTCTCAAAGTCTTTATCTGCAAAATACAGGCTGGTGATTGTTATGAATTTTTGATAGGCACAAGCAGCAATAGGACAGCCAGCTTTGATTTACCGTCACATATACTTTGAAAATTTCCCTAAAGTACTTTCAGTTCTTTGTGTGAAAGAACTGCCGCACAGGCACAAAGTATTATTATTATTACTGTGCAGAATATTTCAAACACGGTACAATAAAACTTATGGCTAGCAAACCAGTTCCCTGAAAAGCAAGCCTTTACATCAAAACTGCATCAACAGATCAAGTCCCGACAAAAAAAAAGAAATATTTGGACTGAGAGACGACTTCATATTTAGGGGTCGACCTCCAGAGTCAGCCAGGTGGAGTCCATACTCTCACAGCCTTATAATACAGATGTCACAGATCTCCATTCAGTGAGTAGGGAGAGTTAATAGTTAACTATTAACATTATCTATATAGAGAACTTTGCAATACAAAGAGGCTTCTGCATAGCCTTTTTATAAGGTAACTAACCTAGATAGCTAAAATTACCCAGGGCAAGCCCCTCTAAGCTCCTTCTGATGTGCCACCAGTGCCACCCGGGTATCATGATTCCTGCCACGCGCCGCCTGCCACCTTTGGGACCTGATGCTGACTGCCCATGCGAGCCCTGGAGGGCTGGAGCACAGCACCCAGCACCTCCCGGTGCCTGGCAGGTTTGCACGAACATCGGCACAGTGCAAACAGTCCCAAATGCATTGCCACAATTAATCCCCTCCAAGCCTTTCCCTGCCCATAATCAGGTCGATTCCACCTATATTGAGACAGATAATTACTATTTAAGGGCCTTTTCTCAGCGGCTCCCTACGGGTTTTGGGCAAGCAGACTCTCTCCAACCCCAAAATGTCTTGCAGTGGTCTCCGCTCTCGTGCAATCGCGCTTTGGCTGAAAACAGCACGAGAACCCCGCTGCCCGCTGCCAGTGCCCAGCCGCAGACCACTTGCCAAGGCCGCGCCGCCCCCGCAGGCCACGCTGGCCGGGTACGGCTGTGTGCCACTTGTGGCCGTGAGCCGCGTGTGGCCGTGTGCTGCGTGTGGCCGTGAGCCACGTGTGGCCGTGTGCCGCGTGTGGCCGTGTGCCGTGTGTCGCTGCCGGCAGCACAGGGACGAGGCGGTGGCAGCCAGGGAGGAGGACGGCAGTGGGGTTTCCTCTCCGCGCCTGCCACCCAGCACTGAAGTGAGGGCTCTCCAGCTCCTTCCCCAAAAGCTGAGGTGACGCCACCACGCGGGCATCCAGCGTGGGCACGCTCGGGTGTCAGAAAACGCAGAGCAGCAGCCAGCTGGCACGCGTCCTCCCCGGTCACGCTGCCCAGGAAAGCTGCATTTCTAGCAGCTCCCCAAAGAGACTCCAGTGCAGACCCTTGCCAGCGCCACGTCCACTTGACCATCTTCTGGATGGCGATGCGGAGCCAGGGCTGGTAGAAGCGCTTCCTGGGGCGTCCCACAGCCCCCGGGCACTCCAGCTTTCCAAACCAACCCATTTCTCACTTTTCTGGAAGCTTTGCACTTTCCTGAGGCTTACAAGGAGCACGCGGCGCCGCGCAGGGCTATAACTCACTTGATGAGGTCCAACCCAGTTAGCTTATGTGATGCGAGGTTCCTTGACCGCGCCGGCCTATTGATTAGTTTGTCTGAAAACGCTGCCTCATTTATTACGGTTTGATTTAAGCAGATAGAGCGTGCCGGAAAGGTCACTCATTTTTATCCATTCCTAGCAAACAACACCCCAATTCCATTACTACTATTTCCAAATCAATGCTGCTTTACTTGCCCCTTCTGAGCCTCTGGAGCGCCGCTAGGATCAATGCTGCTTGTTCTGCCTCGGGTTCGCGCAGCCCTGCTCACACGCTGCGGCACCAAAGGCTGCTCCTCCGCTCGCTGCTACAGCCCGGTCCCCACCTCCCCTCTGCTCATGCACACACAGCGAGCTGGGTAATGAACCCCATCTACAACTGAATGTTAATGATTTGACCCTCAGAACAGATTAACATATTTGTGTCAGGAAGGTTTCATACTCTTTTTCCCCAAAAGTCCTAAAAAGCAACAAAACCAAACCCTCCCACATCCCAGAATGGGCACTGCCAGGATCCATTTTTCTGAAACAACTGCATTCGTGGAATATTTGCTGTTCACAGAAGACACAATTCCCAGTTTAAGCAAAATGAAAAGTTGAAAAATGGGTCACAACTCCATAGCGACATGTTGGAAGTCAATTTTCAAACTTTCTGGCACCATTATTTTCCATCTCTACCTTTTCCCATATTCAAACCCAACCTAACATTTGGCTGTCACCACTGAAGCAGATTTAGGATGTATGGGCTGCCCTCAGCTCATGCAGGTGAGGAGGAAAACGGGGTATTTGCATCACTGCTATGTCCATTTACTTGGACTACAGTCTATTTTAATACCCTGCCTTCGATGGCATTGTCATTTTGAAGGCAGTAAAAAACCTCCCCGTTCTTTAGTCCCTAAAGGGTATTTAGGCATCTTTTTTACCCCTTGTTAGACTTGCTATCCCTTGCAAAAGCCTCTGCATCCTCTTTTACTGACCCTGTTTTTCCATTCAGTCCCTTTTCATCCAGACACGAACCTGTCATTGTGGGTGACACAGAGCCAGGAAAGTTTGCCTCATTTAGTATCTGTCCCACCAGTGCTGTACAAGTTACACTGAAGTACGGCAGACCCGGTCTTAATTATACCCACAAACCAATGTACGTTGGGAAGACAGCAGTCCAGGTATTCAAAACATCAGTAACTCCATGCAGACGTGCCTTATAGGGATATTTTCTGAAGAATTGGGAATTTTCTATGAAAGAAGCTAAATGGGGCTCATGTACCACAGCTGAGCCCACAAGCATCTCCTACTGATGCTGGTGCACATGCGTACACACACGTGTGCACACAAACACACACGTGTGCACACATCCCGAATCACTACGACAGAACGGGTGTCTCTGAAGGACAGGACCGCTGCATTTGTTAGACATTTTACATAGCACAGTAGCAGATGACTCCGAAATAGCCATGGCAGACTACAGTGGCACAACTCACGCAACAGCACGATGACAGGACGCACGCTGACGCGGTTCTTGCTGCCCATGTGTTTCACAGCTCCCCGTCCCTGGCTGTTTGCTAACGGGATTGTACTGCAAACTGCACAGGAGTTCTCCTCCTCTAAGCATGAAGAAATCTGACCAAGAAAGCAGCACAAAGCTTCACCCCGTGCAGCGGCCAGGCCTATGGCAGCTGTGGAGGTGAGAAGCTGAGGTGCTGCGGTGGCTGTGATGCCTCCTCCACCAGGAACCACCAAAAGCCTCGTTGACCACCCTTGCAGCTGAGGAACTGCGTGATGTCTGCCCCTTATTAACCCGATACTGCGAGGACAGGGAGATCAAACTGCTGACGGGGGAGCACACGGCAGTGAGGACTGTTCTGGAAAAATGAAGGATGTTTGTTCCCCCTCTGTCATCTGAGCAGCGTGTGATAAGCCAGGCACGGCTACGACCTGCTTGCAATGAAGCTGTGGCTCAGAAGTTCTCAGCTGACGTCCATGTTCCTGAAACCCCCTGCTAAAGACCCACGTGCCAGACACTCTTCTTTTGTTTGCGGTACTGAGGACCAGTGGAGGCACAGTGCTGGGAGAGAGCGCCGCCTCTTAAAGAGCAGTTGGTGAATTAATGCTTCAAATGAATGACAGGACTAAAGAGCCCGGGGACCAAACAACACGTTCCTTGCGCTGCTCCTCACTACCGCCCACTTCTCCAACTTGAACCTTGCCAGGTAAGCTGGGGTCGTACCAGGAACAAACTCCGACACAAGCCAGTACCAGCCGGCCAGAGCAGGGCATCACTGCAGAGTCAGGCCTGAACCTGCAAGGTCCGAGGGACAAGATTCCCAAATGGACAGACCAGCCTGGGAGCTAAACAATAATCAGGGCGTGATTAAATTTGCTATTTTGATGTGTTTTGCAACATGACATGCTATTTTAGCAACACTAGGGCATCAAAGGGGACAAACAGAAAATTTCCAGCATCTGGGTACCACTGAAAAGTTTTCAGCTCAGAAATCCTCTACCACACCGCACAAAAGCACCTCACCTCTGTCACAGTAGTCTGTATTTTGCTTTTCTTTAATTTCAAGTTCCATCACTCACAACATAAGCAAATGATGGCCAGCAGTCGTGTGTCAGCCCACATCAGTGCAAGGTCGGCCCTGCTTTCGGTGAGCAGAACCTACGAAGAAACTCCCGGATCCGGCCATCCCTCCGCGCACACAGGACCTTGCTCAAGCTGTATTCGGGCAGCACAGCCCCTGAGCAAATAAAGGCTCTGGGATGCAGCTCATTTTTATTAACAGTGCTGTTGGGAGGGAAAAAAGCTCCTTAGTGTCTTGGCAATTCTGTAATGCTACTTCAGTCTTCGAGCAATCCCACTAATTTGCAGGGGCAGACACCAGGCTTGATGAGTGGCACCAGGTCCCAGACCTTCGCACACGAGGTCCCACATCCGTGCAAGACAGACGGCAGGGTAACCTTACCCAGTGATCTGAGACAGCCCGGAACGTTACTTTAAAGACTGCCACTATCTGGTTCAGGTTTAAATGATCAAGGCAATAGATCTTCCACAATTTTACTTTAGGAAATGATTCTACAATCCCATTTATCTCATCACATGGGAAACTCTCAGCATCAGCCTGAAATCACCCACATCCTAGATCTTACTTGCAGCATTCCCAGCATTTCTTTTCTCTCCTCATTGATTTTGAAACTCCATAGATACCTTGTCCTCTTTATAAGTTGGGAAGCAACACAGAGGAAAGCTCCATTGGCTTTAGAAGTTCCTGGTCCCAGCCTGACAGGCTCTCACAGGCTGTGCATAACGACACCTGAAAATGATGCTTATTGTATTTAGGAGGTAACAGCAGAGCACAGGAAGCAGGTGCACAGAAGTGGTGGTTAGTGTCAGGCCTGACTTTGAGGCACTGTCTTCTCCTGGACACACAGGGCAGCTAAGGGAGGTTACCCCACTTCCACACCTATGAACATATCTATGGATAGAGGTGATGTGCTTTTGAAAAACTGGTAAGCTCCACGAGCCACAAATGCAATGCCTTCTCCCTAACACGATGCTTTCCTTGCACAAGCCCATGGTAAGCCCATCCCATTACGGCCGAAGGGCAGATATCTGTCTGCCGCACTAACACAGCTCACCGGTGCATCTGCTAGAGATTGATCCTTCCACCGGGGGAGTAACTTCCTTAACTTTTAATTTATTTATTTAGCCTTCAGAGTTTTAGTAAAGAGGTTTCATCAGTGGGCTCAGAGGGTGCAGAGCTGGAGTGCGGCAGCTGCTTGCTATTCACCTTGTGCCTCGGCAAACGTCTTCAGAAAGTGCATTTTGCTGTCGGGACTCAGCACAGCCTCTGCAAGCAGGGCGCAGTGAAGAGAGAGGGAGGAATTACCACCAGGACAGGTGAAGGCGGTGTAGTGACCTGCATTTGGCACAGGACACTGTCAGTGTCACGGTCGTGATCAAACCGGAGAGGTTCTGCTGCCCGCGTTAGGCATTTTGGGGAGCGGGGACTGGCATGTGCCGATTCTCGCTCCACTCCGTTGCACACTTGTGCAAGCAGGCGGCTTTGCAAAAGAGCTCGCTGTGTCCTGTCCTGCTCGCTGGGGAATACGCGGGGAAGCAAGGAGCTGGTGGATGTCGATCACACTTCAACACCTGTCCCCAGCCAGGGTGCTCTTTATAAGCCGATCCAAAGCAATAACAGCAGAAACCACAAGGTATGTGAGCTGATTTTGAATGTGTCTTTTCCTTTCTTTCCCTTGTTTAGTGTTTATTGCCTTCAGAATTCAGCTTCAAAAAAGTGCATTCATCTTACTCGGAAAAGAGAAACATATTCTCTTCCTAACACTTTGTTCTCAGAAGAAAATCAACTTTACCTTGATTGCCAGGCAGCAATGAAGCTCAGGGGCTAAAATACAGACTTAGACAAAAGGGAGAAGGTTTTGCACTTATTGGCAGCATCAGCCTGTGTCAGGTGGAATTCGTTTTAAAAAAGCAAGTAATATTCAGATTTGGCTTACAGAATCTGAGCGCAACATAGACACGGCCAGTGAGAAATCGAAACCTGCCCACACCTAGCCCTGCCCTTGCTCTGGGTTTCTTCTGGAGCTTCCAGCCCCAGCTGAAGGCTGGCTTTCGGCCACAATCTACCAAGGTGCCTCCAGAAGCTTCGTGGGGAATTTGAGGCACTTACCTTTCCTCCTCGTGAACAACAACCTCGGCAACGGTGTGTGCCGTCCTGAGTGCCTGTGCTGGCACGTCCACGTTGGCACGCTGTCACATGTAAGCCAGATGACACCCACGAATCCCCCAATGTCCTTTTTAGCACGCACACATCCTACGCTCCAAAGCGGTCTTCTCTATATGAACCAACCTCACAAGCACACTTCTCAAGCCTATTATGGGCAGCAGATACCGTAAATTTGGCTCTTGGGGTCCCTGTTATCTGTGTTTTTTTCATAGGCAAAGGTATTTCAAGTTCAATTTCAGTTTATAGCAGGGCTGTAATTATGACTACTTAAACATTTGTTATTTAAATATATCCATTAATGCTATCTGTGCAAATTAATCCTACTTTTTTTTTTTATGTTCTGAGGAGACATTTTATCTATTTGTTGTGTTATTCAGTCAAATTCCAACCCAAATTCCAAATTCCAAAAATAGGAGTGGAAGAATAGAAAATGGAAAAGCTCAGTGTAATCTCCAGTTGTATCCGTTTTTATTGTGAATTTAAACTAATTTTCCTCTGGATCTTAAGGCACTTCATGTTAATGCTATAAAGCAGCGAGGTCAAAATACCTGAAAAATTCAGGGTCTTAATATAATACAGACATATTTCTGTTGGTTGGCAAATATCCTTCTGACCTTCATTAATGCCCATAAATATTTTTTTTACCGCAGTGATTTAATCTCTTGGTACTCTGCAGTACTGTTAATGAATGGAAGCGGTGGGCGGGAGCCACCTCCAGTGAAACGTGCTGCTATCGCAGGCATCTCTCGAGGTATTTGAAATACATCAGGACGTGTGCTGATAATATAAGCCGCCCTGATGCATGACATTATTTTCTCTGGCAGGAAAAAGAAAGAACGAGACTCCATTGACGCTGCTCTCAATTTTGGCAACACATTTGACAGTCATCTCTACAGCTCCCAGCTTGTTTTGTTTCTTCTCCGAACCGTGCTCGCGGAGCTCGAGGAGGAACGGCGGAGCGGAGCCAGCGAGCCACTTCGCTCGCAGCACGGGGCCGCTCCGCTGCGCCGCACGGGGTTAGCGCTGGCACTGTCCCCACAGGGGCAGACCTCACACCCGCTGCACAAAACCCCAGCACGGGTCCTCCAGGTGGGCTCGGGGGACTTGATCCGGCAGATCCAGTGGCCTGCTCCGCTATTCAGTCATGAGCGCTCCATTTCTTCTCCCCTCAAGTTTTCAGCCGGTCTCCCCGCACGCTTCCGTGCCCACCGGCGGGCTGCTGAGCCACGAGGCACATGGGCCGGGGTGGGCTCCGTGTCCCGCCACCGCTGGGACACCTTTAGCGACGGCTTTGGCTGCCCCGGGGGCTCTTCAGCAAGGGATAACACGGCACCCGTTGACATGGACGTCCGTCCCCTGCGACAGCCGTGGGCCCTGTTAATCCCTGTTTGATGAAGCAGCTCCAGTTGCCCATCACACATCTCAGCAGCTCCAGCACTGACTTTTGAAGAAACGGTGCTAAAAAGAAACTCCGAATGTGGACTCCACATACTAAAATGCTGTTAAAAAATAATCAGGGACCTGTTCTTTCTTTTTGAATGAGTGCCCAGTTTCCAGGCGCCTGGCAAAGGTTACAATGGCAAGGTGCACTTTGCAATTTTTATTGATCTCAGTATGTTCCCTAACAGGAGGTTTATCATCAACTCTCCATTGAAGTCTGAGCACACAAAGCCTATCCAGTTCTAGGGGGAAAAAAGGGGTTCAAGAAAAGCCTTTAATTTCTCCTGTGTCCCAGAGAGAGTTTCAGAGGCATAAAAAGAGAGACACTTTCCAGGAACACCGACTTGCAGACCTACTGGGCAGAGGAATCAAACCGTGTCTCGTTTACTTCCACAAATAAGCTGGCTGAAGCAACGAAAAGTAGAATAAATAGCACAAATGCACCAGCGGTAACCTGCAGCAGGCGATATATGAACATGACGGAGCATAACTCATTTATCATGCTCTTTAGTTAGTAGCGACCACGTACGTTCCCATTTATCCGCTGTTTAATTATGCACAGCAGCTCCTTTCCCATATACAGACGTACCAAACGCAGCCATTCATCAATTCCATAGTTTATGTCTTACTCCATCTCGCTTCTCTCCCGTCTTTACTAGAGTTTAAACAGGAGCTTTTGTTCGTGCATCCAGCCCTCTCCCTTTTCCATATTTCCTTACAGAATGCAGTCCCCTGCCTCCCCGTCCCGCAGCACGCCTGTGTCCCCTCCTCCATCCCCACATCCCCACGCGTCCATCCCACAGCTGGCTGCTGGGCGACAGAGGGGAAGCCAGGCGCCGGTCCCCGCGCTGCCCGCACCCTCGGGTGCTGGCGGGAGCGCCTCTCCCCCGGCGTTCCCCTTCCATCCCCCTCCCCTCCTCGCCCGTCTCTCTCCGTCCCCCACCTCCCCCACGTTCTTCTGGGCCTATTCTCCTCCCGGTGTATAACTCACATTAATGTCAATTGGAGTTATGCACGCGTACGACGGGGAGAATGGACCTCTTGGAGCGGAGCTAATTGAGCTCTTCTTTAGAAGGCAGAGCCTGTAATCTCGCAGCCATCAGAGCCTGCTGTCAGTCAAGGTGCACCCTGGGCTGCAGGGATCCGCGCCCACCTGCGCGCTGCTGGGCCCCCGGCAGCCGCTGAGCGTTTGGGATGGGGCGGGGAGGGCGACGGCTGGGCTGGATCCGGCCTCGGCTCCAGCAAAGCCTTACAGCAGCCCTTTAAGAGGACTCTGATTCTTCAAGAGGCCCTAAATTTGCACACTGCTGGCTCAACTCTGTCTCCAGCCAAAACTGTGTAACTCCTTCAGCACCAGTGAACTGCATATATTGAAGGGAGCAATTTGCATTTAACTCGCTGGAAACTTTACCTCCTGCCAGCGGGCATCAGAAGATGAGATTGCCTTTGAAAACCAGGAAAGGCACTACCAACGTGCATGCTATTCAATTCGATTTATTTCTTCTGCATTCACCAAAGGCCAGCCCAGCCCGCAAACCTCCCCACTACCAAGCTGCCATTGCCTCTCCCTGCACCAAACAAAGCACGCGGGGCTGGGGCACCAAGGGGTCTGCTGCCACCAGCAGTACCCAAGCCCCGTGCTGCTCTCCATCCGCGAGCCGGCAGGCTGGGCACAAACTGCAAGCCTGGCACGGGACAGAGCCCCTTGCACGGAGCTGGAACAGCATCAGAGCCAGAGAGGCTCGAGAGAAGCCCCCTGGCCGGCAGGACGCCCTCCTCCCAGCTGCACGCGGCTCCTTCCCCAGGAGACGGCACTGCTTCCTCGGCGTCTTTGTCTGACCCCGGCTTTCACAAGGGCTCAATCTTCCAGAAAGGCTGAGTATCTCTGTTCCTTCCAAACTGCAGGAATTAAAGGATTTGCTGTCTCCTTCCATATAAGCACTTAATGACACAGCTTGAATCCAGGGAAATCCCTCTGAAATGTCTGCATTCGCTTTCAGTTCATCTTTTTCCAGTTGATCTTTCAGATTATCTTCCTGTTCAGAAAGACGAGCTATCAGCTTGGGAAAGTGGACACCGTCGCTGCTCTTCTCCACCTCACCTTCTCATAACGGGCTGCAAGGCCCATACAGTCACACTGGCACTTCTACAACGCTTCTGTCCCAGATTCCTTCCCAGTTAAGCCACAGACCTAAAGCCTTCCCAAGGGCACGAGCCACCCCGCAGCAACGCTCCAAGCCCCGCCAGCCGGCGCCCACCCGTGCCCAGCTCTGCGCGGCGGCAGGCAGCACCAACAGGCTTCCCACTGGGAAAGCAGCGGCCGATGCACCATGGGAGACCGGGCTGGGCAACCACACCGGCTATTTCCAGCCTCAGATTTAGTACAAAAATTTACTAAAAATTAAAAAAATTACTAAAAATTAAGCAGTTTGCAAACACCAAATGCAGCTGTAAAATCGTTTAGTAACAACCTGATGAGGAGAATATCAATGGATTCAGTATCAACTGAATATCAATCAAGGGGAAGGAATTATTTCAGAAGTTCTACAATATCCCTTTGGTGCTTACTCGAAAGTAATCCAGGAGGAAATGCACTGTGGTTTCCAATGATCTGTACATATTCTGCTTTCATTTGCACTTTTTATGTATAGAAAAATTGCAGTATTTAAATCTCAGCTGTGAAGTAAAAGGCATAAATATTATATCAGATACAGTCCCTACTTAATACAACTTAAGGAAAGGTGAAGGTCCAAGTGAAGTCCCTGACCATTTGAACAGAAATATGAGAATCTGAAACATGTGACTACCACTTATAGCAGAAAGTACACTTCAGCTGTGAAAACACTGCTGCCCTCTTCCCTAAGGCTTTCACTGTATTCCAATCTTCTCCTTACAGGGAACATCGCTGTCTAGCTTAGCGTGATATTTCACTAACATTGCTGGAGATTTAGAATGGAAAATTACCTAATGGTCGAAATTCACCTCAGTAAAACTGGGAGAAAATCTGCTGAGTTCAATTAATTGGTTCATTTTCACTGGCTCCAGATTTGTCACTCTGATTAAACTGCCTGCTGATGTTCGGTAGGCAGGTGGCTTGTGGAAACCCAGACGTCATGTAATATGAGTTATTTTCCTTGGCGTTGAACAAAGAAGTCAAAAATCCCAACATAAAATCCAACTCAGACTAACACTGCCCCCGTACTGTTTATCGCAGTGATGAGTTCTCGGTGACAGTCTGTATCAGTCCGGAGTCCTTAAAACAGGTCCCAGCACATCACAGCTCCTCCGGGGGAAATGAGGGCTCTGGCGAGGAGGTGGCATGGGTACCTGGTGCTGGTGTAAGTGGGAGAGGGAAGGAAAGGTCCCTCCATCTCCTGAACCGCCCTGGGGAAATCACTTCAAGGACTGCAGCGCTGCAGGAAGGAGGATTCCTGCTTCCCTTCCTTCCCCCCAGGCCTGCAGGAGCAGCCGGGCGTACCTCCGAGGGCCTCACTCACCTCCCAGGATCAGGCTGCCTCACTCGGCACGTTCTCAGTTAAAACTCCCCAGCCTCTTCTCCAAATCTTAGCTTTGCAGTCCCAGGCTACAAGCTTGAAAACAGCAAGAGTGATTGTGCTTCTTCATTTACAGTGATGCTGGGAAATTAATTTCCTTATGAAGTGCTTTGTTATCCCCAGATTCAAGACATCACAGAAGTGGCTGGCAAATAAATACGATTTCTTGACAATTGCCAGGATTGCATCTGCAGTTATTAAGCAAAGAGGCTTGACTTCAGTGCTACTCGCTAGGGTCTGGTTTGGTTTTTTAATTCCCGCCTGGTACTTTGCAAGAGACATCTGGTACCCACTCCTGGTGTCCCGTTTCAGTCTTAAACTGCACAGAAAATGCTCAACGGCTAATTAAGTTCTGCTCTGAGATCAGCGAGGAACCCCGGTACCAGTACGGGTCCGTAGCCGTGTCCCCACATGGGCCGGGCGCACCCACGGGCACGGGGACGCCGCGCGGGGCGGCTCCTCCAGCCCCAGCTGGGCCAGCAGTGAGGATGCTCGCCTGCTTCACCCGCCGACTTACTGCCATCTGCCACTGAACCTGTATCCCTGCCCGCGTCAGTGCCACCCCTCCTCCTTCTGCTCTTCAGCTGGAGCCAGACCCCGCGAAATTACGACAGCGACTTAAAATTCGTAAGGTTTGAAAACATTTTTTGGAGGGGAAGATGAAGGGAGGGTGCCTCCAAAGCTCGGCGCAGAGCGCAGCCACATCTTTAACCCCCCAAGAGCCAGGGCCGCCGAGATGCTCGGCCCACGCTACCACGGGCAGGGCCAGCAGCGCAGAACCGCGTCAGAGCTCGCTGGCGAAGAAATACGGTATAGAAGTCAGAGCTGCATTAATTAGCCATGAATTTAATTAAGCAATTGCAGCTGAACATGTCTGAAATTATCTCGCTGCCAGCAATCCCTGACACTGACAATGCAGAAGTGTGGGACACAGAGGATGAGCACGTCGGGACACCTGCCCTGTCCTGGGTTCAGCGTGCGTTCAGGCAGTCTCAGGCACACTGTGCCACCCTCGTTTTCCACTGCGGCTTGCCAGAACCTAACCAGTCCCTAAAAAGAAGAGAAGAAGACGGAGGGAGCCACGCTTACAAGGCAATGATTTTAAAGCTAAGTTGTTGGGTGTCTTCAAGTTTTTTTTTAATGCCGAGTTTAAAGCCCTGTCTCCCAAAAATGCAGGTCAGGAAATTAATTCCTGTGAGAAAATAACACTATGTGGGGTACAAGAGCCTTGTACCCGGGATGAGCAACACTGAATATGTGAAAAGATTTTGTTAATAACAAAAAATCTTTATTACAGGATTGGACATAACGTTAGAGCTCTGGTAGCAAAATCCTTCTACAGTTAATTCTCAGAATCTACTTAGAAGAAATTGTATTAAAACTTTATTTAATTTTGTTAAGCCCGAGACATGGAAATCACTGAACACTTCCTGAGTTAATACAATGCTTGAAGATGAAATGACAGAAGTGCTATAACTAATTAAACTCTAAAATTTTGTAATAGAGCCAAATTCAAGTCCTCCATCATTTGCCTTACTCATTACCACATCCTGGATTAAAACAATAATTTAGGTTTATGGAAATATTTTTTAACATTCTTATAGCCTCTGGTTTTATTCTGACCTTTCTGCAGTAAGTGACTGGATTATACATTTATGCACAAAAAAAGCCTTTGGTACCTCTATCCTCTGCTAGTAACCCTGTATCTAAAAATCTCCCCTGCATCCTTTATCTAGCTGCAGATACCTGCAAGCATATAATTCTGTGTGTGTGTCTGTGTTTTATATACATCTATTTATCTGTAGCAAAATACTTCTGAATCAAACATGAAGTTACCAAAAAGATATTTTTAACCAAACTGCTCACAAATGCAATCGGCTAGGCACTGGACAGGATCTGGCAGGCACTGACAATGCCAGGCACTGATCCTGAGCACCTCCATCGCAACCGGGCTGGTGATCTTAGCCCAGGAGGAAATCAAAATACAAGGGGAAAAAACGGCGTTTCTGCCTTCCAGTCCCTTTCTGCCTTGCAGTCCCAGTTTTAAGTGACGGGACATTTGCTGGCCTAATCCTTCCCACCGCATCAAAGAATTGGATGCGACTCCAAAAACCCTCCAAGTTTGGAGGAGCTCTCAGCAGTCCTTTATTGTTCTCCTGCTGCAGAAGCAGTTCCCGAGGTCGTTTCACCAAGCCAAGAGCCTGGTTCAGACTTGCCAACAACTTCTCCTCTCCTGGTGTTACTCGGGGAATGGAGCCGTGTGACTAACACAGAGCAAAACGCAGCTCTTTCCATCCGCCCTGTCTTCACTGAATCTCTTCGCCTACGACAGAGAGTCTGCTTGGCGAGAGGGCGCGGACATACAGGGACAGCCGGAGACGAACAGGTCTCCGCACCTCAGCTGGGCAATAAGTAGATTTCCCGCCCCGAGCCCACACGTTAGGTGGAGAAATGCTCAGCCATAATAAGCTGATGTATTATACAATTACTGCTAATAAAATTGGACCCAAAGCTTATACATAAATCCTCTGGAAAGTACTTATGAAAATTGCAAGGGCCAAATCCTGCTGTTCCTGTCAGAAAATACGTCCCCTCGAAGCCACGCGAGCTCTGAGTGACTGAGCTGTGCCGATTTTGGTCTCCACTGCCTGCAAACTAATGATTCCTGTCTGAATCTATCCCAGCTATTGATTTCCAGTCCCACACCCGCCTGTCCATCACTGCAATCAAGGTCCTGCTTAGGGGAGAGCAATTTATTGCTAAACTCACCAGTGACACAAATTTAGCATCCTCATATACTTTCCCGATCACTCACTGAGCAATATTAAATTGATTCCGATAGGTTTTCTTTTATCATCCTTAGTTTATTGTCATTTTGTCCTGTGCGATTTCCGCGCTGCCCCATGACATGAAGTGGAAACGCAGGCAGCGTTTCTTGCTAGAGCTACCGCTGTCACCTCCGTTGTGCACGTCGCTTGTCCCTCGGATTTTTCACTCCCAGGGAAGGTGGCTTGATAAACCCAGACATTCAGCAGTGAGATTCGATCATTTATAAAGGGCAGTGGGATGCATGCCACTCCTGGGCTCTGTGATGGCACAGGCACTGCCTGCTCCTTGCCCTCCGATACGCCAGTAACGCACCGAGCGAGCTGCACATCCTCTCCTTGGCAATTATTCTCCAGGGGGCTCAGCTGCAGCGCTCGTGAGTTCAGCCACGGCCTCGGGGTTCTCCAGCGGAGGAGCCCGTCCCGGCCCTGTCCCCTCTGCGCCTCTGCTGCCCGCGGAGCCAGGCGCTGGGCAGGGGGGCTGCGGGGCCGCCACCAGCCGCTGCAGGGCCAGAAGAAGGCCTGCCAGGGAAGTCCGGTCCCTCTCGCCGGGGAGCACCCAGTACCTGTGTCCTTAAGTAGTCCGGTGTCTCCTCCACGTCGTCTGGCTAAGGCATAACCTTGCCAGAGACAGTGGCAAATACGCACGAGAAAAGCGCACAGGAATAATTCTGTGCACTTATTTGTTATGCACTCGACTTACTGAAATATATTACTTATCTCTTCTGGCTTCAAGGACAATCCTTTTTTAAAACAATAACAATAACGAAAAAAAGCAAGAGCGTTCCAGTAAACCAAGGGACAATGTTCAAAAGCCTCCTTAATCTTTCCAAGAACATAAAAAGCTCCCACAGATAAGTCCTGTGGCTTCATCCTTCCCTTCTTAAAACAGCCCCCGGAATGACAGAAAGCTAACAGCTGGATCACGAAATCCACGCAGACAAACAGAAGATTGGCATCTCCAGCTCCGACACGAGAAGCTGAGAATTCCCCTCCCCAGACCTGATCCCCTCCCGTCCCTGGAAGCAAACCCAAAGCTATTTCTCCTTGAGGAGTTATTACGCCTGTGTCACCACGCAAGTCCCTTGGAGGTGCGCGGCTCATGTTCCCAGACCTCTCTAACACACACTAAGGACTTCTGACTTCTGGCTGACAATAAGCAGGGAACTTCGGGGAAAATATTCCTGTTGGTGGGAAAATATTTCTACACTTCAGACGACCACAGGTACACCAGTGTAATAACAGGGCTTATGCTGCAGTAAAGCACAGAAAAGCTTCGTAGCTTCCCCCACGAGCACAAATAATTCAGCCTCTGGGCTGGCCCAGCATTGGCGCTAGGAATATGATGCTCATGGTCATCCACAAGAGGCTCATCTGCTCATCCTTGATAAATGCCCGTACATTTGATGCTGTATTTTGAAGATTTGGGGCTGGATTCTTGGCTAAACCATGCCATAGCACCCTGCAGCTGGGGCAGGACAGGAGGACGTGAAGCCAGCTGCACGGTTAGCTAAATGTGCTTCAGCAGCGACACCAACCCAAGTAACATTTTCTGCTTTTCGGACTGTGCCCAGCACCACACACAACATCCACCATCGCAGCTCTGCTCCAGGGGCGCACCCTTGCACGCACCCCTGCTGTGCGTCCTCCCCTACCTCTGGTCACCAGCACCACTACAAAAGGCTTCCTGATCTTCATTGGCAAACTCTGCTGCTCCTGCAGAAATCCCTTCCCTGGACGGACAACTGTGACAGCACTGTCAGCCCTTCCTGGCCTCTCGCTGACTCAAACAGAACAAGGGACTGATCATTAATTCACATTACACCATCCCCGCTCTCCTATGGGACCGGTCATTCCTGGAAGTCAGACTCTGAACTGCGTGTTACTTAGTCTGCTATTTAGACATCAGATATTTCTATGAGCATGCATCAAGCGTCTGAGCTCTGAGCTCGGAGTCGCAGCGCAGCCCTGAGCTCACCTGCCAGGGTGGCCCAGCATGCGGTGGTTGAAGATTCAAAACAGGACTCTTAAAAAACATCCTGTTTTGGCTTCTTGCTGAGGGTAATTAATTTTTAGTTCAGAATTTGCATAAAATCTTTTCAATTCATTTGCAGTTACCAGAAACCGAACCAGGTGACACCTACAAACAGCTCTGAGTGCTTGTTTTCAACTGGGTGTTGACCAGGACAACACCCAACTAGCTGAAACACAAAGTTTCAAGCAAGAAATTTGAAATACGACTTTCAAATACTTGAAAACCCACAAATCTTAAGAACCCAACTTATTCTATAGAAAAGAAATACAGAGGGGGTTATGTAAATTTGGAAATCCAGCGCCATATGGAGTGTGCATATGTACGTGTGCATGTGTGTGTGTTTGTGGGGTGGCAGAAAGGTTCTGCCATTGCGATCCATTAGTAGAGAGATGCAAGTGATTCCTGTTTGGTTCAGTGAATGCAAGCATAAACATTACATTGGCAAAGACGGTTTTGCTCCAAAAGGAAATGAAAATCAAGCGTCAAATCTGCAGATGAGATATTTTTCACAGCCGAAACTATCCACAGGTTCTCCCGCTCGCGCCGTGGGACAGGGCGCAGCCCGGTGCCGCAGCGCCCGGCTTCCTCGCGGCGCGGAGCACGCGTGGTTAGACG
This sequence comes from Anseranas semipalmata, assembly GCA_013399115.1. Classification (NCBI taxonomy): domain Eukaryota; kingdom Metazoa; phylum Chordata; class Aves; order Anseriformes; family Anseranatidae; genus Anseranas; species Anseranas semipalmata. Next base: position 543,774 of record VXAA01002911.1, read on the forward strand.
GGTCCGTGCGTGCTCCCAGGGCTTTTCTCGGGTGTTTGTTTATGTAGATGTATGTGGTATTTGTCCTTACTGCTGGAAAGTACAGCCAGAAGTGAGCTATCCAAAGTCAAGTGATGATCAAAATTAGCTGTTGAAATCAGCTATTACATACACTTTTATGTGACAAAATGCAGAATGCTATTTATATCAGTCCTTAGACCCAAGAAAGCTTTAGGTATCAGTCAAGTAAAATGATAAGTGCTTCAACAAGTGGAAATAGAGGGGTCCGAGAGACTGTATTTAGGAAGGTGGGAGTTACATTTTCAGTGTAACGTGACCAGCACGTTCACTGGCTATTTTGTCCCGCGCAATGCCCACGCTGTGCCACGTACGCACGCATGTTCACACCCGTTTGTACGCCATTAACACAACAGCATCCCTCCTCTGACCTCTCTGGGCACTCTGCGCATTTCCATTCCGCAGCCGATGTCCTCGTGCTTTGCAATTTGCCTTGTTTCTCACCATTTCACCTCACTTCTCACTTCACCAGCTCCCCATAAATTGGTTCTTTCATGTTAAAAATTACTGCTGTTGCATTTAATGCTCGGACATTCTCTTCTCTGGTTTCTCTCTAAACTTCTTTGTGCAATTTTTTCCCTTTCTTCTGAGCATCTTGAAGAAAATGATGGTTACATGCCAGAAGAGGTGTTTTACAGTAAATGGCAAACATGTGGCGTGCAGCCCCTGGCCCCTTCTGCTCCTGCTCTGCTCCAAGCAGGCACAGCTGGCAGCGCCCAAAGCCTTGGAGCCGTGCTTAGTGTCTCGATTTTGGGTCTCCTTCTGCTTCCCAAGAAGTGTACAGACATTGCTGCCCCTGTCCGAGGGGGGGTTCATAACCACCGATGGGCCCGAAAGACCTGATTTCCCAAACAGTTTAACTCCCCAGCCAAATTCTATTGAAACAGAGCCTCGGAGCTCAAAAGTTAAGATGAAACTAATCCAGACAATGTGGTCTCTGCTTAATTTGACAGTCCTTTCAAGCAAGTTTGCCAAGGACCCAGTTCACTGAGGTGGCTTCATGTCAAGAGAGCACATTTTCTAGAGTTTTGTTCACAGAAGACATTTGACCATAGCTTTCCTGTCCTTCGACTTCTCAAAATGACAAAATAAAGGAAGAGAAACCCACAGTTACAGAAGGTGATGTCATGTACCTTTACTCTGATATTGATTGTTCATTTGCAGTACTTCACTTGAAAATAATGAGCAACCCAGAAATAGAAGCATAGCCAATCAATTATGCCATCCTTCTAATTACTCAAAGCCAAATCTGGTAGAAACGCAGACTTCCACACCAGCTTCTGTGGCATAAGCCAGCATCTCTAGACCCACGTGAAGAAGTGGGAAGAAGCAGAACTGAAAAGAAACACAAGTCCTGCCCCCTGTTCCCTCCATAGAAGGTGGGAGGACAGAGCAGCCTTGGCACTGGGGCCCCGTGGAAGATCATCTCCTACCTCCTTAACCGTGCTGTCAGAGCCCATTTTTTCCAACCCTGAAAAGTCAGAGAGAAGCACCCTCTCTTCACCTGAACAGCCATTTGCCTCGTGTTTGCAAGAGCTTAGGACGCGGGAGGCTGAGGCTCCTGAGCTGCCCAATGCGGAGCAGGTCCCCCTGTCTGCAGCTCTTTCTCCCTCCCCAGTTCCTCCGATAAGGCCCTAAACCCTGAGCGAGTGCCTGCCTGTGGGGCAACATCACCTTTCAGCGAGGTTTTGTGAGTACGGAAAGCTGCAGCAAGGCAGCTGAGGACCCTGGAGCATCTGCCCCAAAAGATCCACGCGGGTGCTGAGCACCCTCAGGTGTGGCAAAGCAGCTGGATGCAGGCTGTAACCCCACTCAGGTTAGGGACCTTCCCACATGGCAAAGTTAAGGATTGCTTTCTAATTCTGCATCCCCGACTGCAGCGTGAATCCGGAAACCCCGCACAGCCGCTCCTACAGCTCCCCAGCGCTGAAGGGATGCTCACGTAAGCTTTTTACACAGGCACAGGCTTCGGATTGTGCAGAACGGGATTTAAGCATGCATCTAATTTGTTCACAAGCAAGAGAGATTTTGTGCCTGTAAGCGCCTGTAGAACTTCAGGTTGTTGAACCACTTAAGAAATTGAAGTCCAAAGTTAAGTGCTTGAAAACCTGGCCCCGCTGTTATGCAGACCTGGAGAAATGAGAGCGCGGCTCGGTGGTGTTACCGTCGCAGTTACAGGACAGCTTAATGGGAAGAGATTTCCACCTTACAGCGACTTCACTGTCAGATCGAATATTAACCAGCGTGTTCACCTAACGCACTAAACCCACCCGTTTAAATTAAAGATCGCCAATTTCAACCTGGCAAACACTGAATGCCTACAACCAAACACTGCTGCGAGACAGACGTTTCCATCACAAAGTACGGGAGCCAAACTGTGTGTATAAAGCTCAGGCTTAGTGCATTACAGATCAGTATTTCTCCTTCCCCTCTCCAAATTTACCATATTTGCTCATATAAAGCCAATCATCTCATGGAACACAGACGCAGGAAAATTACTCTGAGTTCTCCACAAACTTGGTTGGAATCAAATTCTGCCACATGGAATAAATTCCTGTTAGAAGCTGAGATCTCTGCGCGTGTCCATAAAGCCTAAAGCCCTGATCCTAATGCCAAGTTCAGCCTAGGCTGAGGTCATTGGAGAGACCCTGGATTCACCTCGGTGCAGGATTTATGCCTCGTGCACCCGATTCCTGTCCCTGCAACCACTCCGGGTGAAGGCAACCACTGCTCTGCAGGAACAGGAGGGAAGCCTGGCCGACACGTCCTCCTTGGCCAAGGTACATTTTCCAGCCCCTACCCAAAGTCCCTTCCAACATGGGACAATCTCAAAACATCAACAGGTCTTTTGTACCGCATAAGAAGTGGCTTTCACTAAGGTTTAGACTCAGAGGTGCAAGGAAAAACACTGAAAGATAAGGGACTGCAAAGATAACAGAACTTATATAGAAGTCTGGCATGAAAATAAACACAGAGGGCATTTTTGCCTCTAAAAGTCAAAGCTTACCTCATAGTAATTTCATCCCACAGCAATTTTCTAATCATTCATTAAAAACACATTAATTGTATGTAAAGTGCGTAATTTAGCTCTGTTTGGAAGTGAAAATAGAAAACCCCAGGGTGCCAAAAGTTGGCTTGAAGTCACACTGCTGATTTATCCCTTTAAAATCTGTCTCTGGGTATTGTTAATTATTATAGCTTACAGGAGAAGACATCAAATTTCTACTTAAAAAGTTATTGTTAATGAAACCATGCATTGATCGTGAATATCCAATGTTTTAATAAAGCACCCACCTTTCAATGAAAATGTGTGTATGCTTCCGTTGATTATACTTGGCTCCCAAACGCACATTTTTGCATGAGTGCAAAAACAATATTCAGTAGTTATAATTCAGAAAAAAACCACCCAGCAACAAAAGAAGTAACAGAAAATCCTGCACCATCACGCTACATGATTTCATGATTACTGTCTCCTCCTTTAAGGAAGACATAGCGCACCACTTTCTAGGCCTAATTTACGCTATAGATCAAAATGATGTGAAATTTTCTAATTCTATACAGGCAGAGGGAGACTGCCACCTCTGTGGCTTTCAATGCACACTGTTATTTCAGTGTACTTAATTAGCATGTGTACATTAGCGTTTACAGTGGCAAAATATTGCTAGGATGTGTTTACTTTGGCGCTGAATTTCTGATTCTCGGAAGTCCAAATAATATTACGATTATTTTACCCTTACCAATAATAACTAAAACCTTCAGTTAAAGTCAAATCTTTCTAGCTTGTTTGCTCAACTGTTAGCTCCCAATCTAAAGCAGAAAAGTAATCACCCCAGTAGCGTTCACTTGCCTTTTTCTCTCCGCTCTTCCAGCAAGCTGCCAGTCTTGCTTTTTTAACCACAGTCTACACAGAACTTGCATTTGCTCTCTCTCACTGCAGATAACGTGCACATACATGTACATAATGTATGTGCATATATCCACATACACAAACATACGTATATCTATACGTATACACCCAGGTATATCTGAGATACACAAACATGCACGCACAAGTACAGCAACGCGCACACAAGCGTACCGACTTACAAACGCGTATCTACTCAACTCCCCATACACAGTATTTAAGCCACCTGTACTCACAGGGCTGTGTTTTATCCCCCCTCCACACGTGCACAGCACCCACACAGGTCACCAGATGCAAGGTTTTGCCCACTCACCCTGAAGGTACCGCCAGCCCCCGAACAATCGCGGGGAATGAAAGCAGGATTTGGCCTGGCCAGGTGCTTGGGGCATCATTCCATGAATTCATTCCATGAATTCCAGCTGCTTCACTGCTCACTCCCGGATAATGCCACGGAAGCTGATTTGCCCTACCAGACACGGTCTGAGGAGTAGGATTTGGTGCTTTGGGCACAGCAGAAAATGAGTATTTTCTGAATGATTACAAACTGTTTTAAGAGTGACGTGGAGCTTCAGCGTACAGCCAACAGTTACACACTTATCTATTCAGTATGCTAAGGATTTTTTAAAATTACTTTTCAAATCTGCTTAAGTGCACAGTCATCCAAGTGCCCACTTATTTCATCAGGTCATGAAAACAATTAGTTTCCTGACACACTAAAATGCCAGTCACGAAGAGGAGAAAATCTTACCCATCCCTGTACCTGTGCACGCTATCGCCTGTCCTCCTGCTGCCGCTCATCCATGTGAGCCTGGGCCAGCTGCTAACAGCTGGGGACAGGCAGGGCGGGAGGCAAGGCTCCACGTGCTGCGAGGATATGGGCACCGACAGCTACAACATGCTCAAATGCTGCTTTTCCTTTCAGTGATGAAGAGAAGTGAGAGAATCTGTGTGTTCATGTTTTAATCATTATACACAGTCTCCACTACGATGCACACTCACTGCTTGCTGCAGGAAGACTGGCAGTACAGTGTCTCGCTTTAGACACTGATGGGAGGGGTATGTCCTGGTACGGTTCTGCAGAAAGTATACTTCTGTTGATTTTACATTGTTAAGTTGGTATTAAAAGAAAAAAATAAATAATCTCTTGTTACAAGACACTTACAAAGACTTTTTTTTTTTTTAATAATTACCTGATTGATTCACTACCCAAAACGAGGAGGCTGTCACTCTCAAAGCACACAGGTCACTGTTGGCAGCGCTAGAGGAATGGCTTGAAAACACTGACAGAGGACGTTGCCTTTTGTGCTTTTCTAACGTACAGGAGAGTATGTTTCAGCTCCTTTCCTTTAGCGTGATCTAGTAGACAACAAAGTTTCAGGAGGATCTTCCCTTACCCTCTGATAATAAGCACTTCCTTGCCTCTGCTTCCACTTATAGATTCTTGCTCGAGGCATCTGATGCTCCAAGGCAAGCTTTGATAAAAGAGCCTTGCTGTCTGCAGTGCCCCTAATTACAGCAGCTCAGTTTTCTCGTTTGCCCATGCTCTGCGCTCTAGGTAAATGCCACAAAGGTCACTTTGTTAATTCAATACCAAGCCCACATTAGAAATCATTTGCACAAGGCTGAAAAAGTCAGTGTCTTTTTTAATACTGTTGTTAAGGTTTCCTTAATACTATACAGTCACAGAAATGAATTTCAATTAGATAGGAATAAAGTAGGTACCTTGTGAAGGTCAGCGTTATCCTGAGACTGACATCAAGGTAGGTCAGACGATTCACTACCTGGAGGTGATTATTACAGGAACGTACGAGACTACAGCTTAGACGACAAACTTCCAGGAATGTGAAGTTAAAAGAAATCATTTGCCACCAGATATCGCTCACAGCAGGGGAGGTCCCGGCAGGCAGGGCTCTAGTTTGACCCAACACGCAGAAGGAAGGACCCCACATGGGGCTTCAGATGGAAGGGGACAATCGGGGTCATTAAGGCCACACCACAGAAGGGTAGAGCTACACAATGGGCACCTACTGCAGAAAAGTCCACAGAGCTTCCCCATAAGCCATGAACTGGGCTCTGGAACAGGTTGTGGGGGCTCCTCCTGGAGGTCTCCAGGAGCCGCCTGGACGTGGTGCTGGGCCCTGCTCTGCGAGGCCATGGTTGGGCAGGGCTTGGGCCAGAGGGACCTGGAGGTCCCTTCCAACCTCAGCCATCCTGTGATTCTGTGAAGCCCAGAACACTTCCCAGGTTCCCCATTAAGACCATCATAACCACCAGAAACCATAACTACTAGAGGAGATGTGGGGATATTGATGTGCCTGAACGTCACATACGGTGCTCAGAAGAACAACAGACCCTGCTCTGCAGGAAAGAGAGGGAAATGGTCTATGGCAATCTGGCGATTTGGGGAAAATTCCCTTCTGATCCCAAACCTGGCAGTTGTTTTAACGGCAGGTGTCTGAGCAGAAGACAGCAGCTGGGCTCCTGCAAGAACTGACGCTAGCAGGACTGCAACAGCCCCTTCCTCCACCCTTCCTCCAGCCTGGCTCTTTCGTAACTCTTTTTTAAGGAGTTTTCTTCCCTAGAGATCGGATGCGGATTTGTTGTGTATTTAAGGACATGCATCAAATTAAAGCCCAAAGCTACCAGACACAAAAAAGCTGTTCCAGCATTTAGAGCTGCTGGGCCAGATCCAGAGCCCAGCCTTCGCCAGGCTTTGCAGCACGCAGAGTGCAGCGCTGCTGCGTTGTCCTGCTCCCTTCTCCTCGGCTTGAATCGACTTGCTGTCATGATTAACAAAAGTACTGCAGGACAAACAAAAAAGGTACAAAGCAGGATTTGCAAGAAGGTGGAAGCTCGGGACAGGACGTGTTCATTAGCCGCAGACCTTCCAGTCCAGAAAGTTGACAACTAAGCCCTGGGTTGGAAAAATTACTGATGTTCCTGAAGTACAAACTGTGAAGCAAAAGTTAATACTTGCCCCCAGGTTTGTTATGTGCCACTTTGTTTTGTGCAAGGTTACCATGCATCTGTTCGTGCACCTGCATTAAAGAGCAGAAAAATGACATCATGGGCAATGCCAAGAAGTCACCTGTTGCGGCTCACAGGAACACAGAGGGGTATTTTTCATCCACTCTCCAGCTTATTAGGGCTGTGAATGCCAGAAATGTATTTCATGTAGTGACAGAGGAAGCAAAGCCTTCCGCACTTACCATTTTAAACTAACGACCACAAAGAAGGAGTATGTTTTCTGCAGCCATCGTTTTGGGAGACATCAACCAAAGATTTTTGCTAAATGTTTACCAATTATAACTTTAAAAGACTGACTTCCTTCCTGGAGCCGGCCAGGCTATTGCTAGGGCTGGATTTTGGAAACTGTTAGCTGCTCACATTTTTATATTACAGACTAATGTATATGCCATCAAGAAATGTTCTACAAAAAATGAGAAACAAATTCAGATAGGTTGCTGACAGATCGTATACTAAGAATTTTCATCATATGTTCATTGAATTACCTTTTAAAATCTAATATGCTGTCAAGCTAACTCTAGTCTCCTTGGAACTTACCGGTGTTAGGATGATCAGCACTTTATGACAGCCATACATTACAGCTGTGTCGTTCCCTTTTACTACAGGAATCGCAAAGCATTTTACCATCCTTCATAGGTGTTTGCAGTTGCTTAGCGTCAGCTGTGGTGAGCACCTCCCCATCCTCACGTAACTTCTCGGAGAAGTGGCAGCAGGACACTCACGAGGCTGTGGCAGTGTCACAGAGCAGTTTGGCCAAATGACATTTTAGAAGGAGTATGACTAGAAACATAATAGCAAATCAGAGGAAAACTACACCTAAAGGAGCCTGGCCTTAGCATCAGGTTTGTTTGTGGAGAGGACCACGGGACCTTTAGCTCTACAGCCAAGGAGAAGCACTTGTGATGGAAACCTCTGTGCCAGCATTCACTTACCTAAGAAAAACGGAAAGTGACTCCCACCTCCAGGAGCGTCTGGCGGCATTCTGTGACGTTTTTAGTCATGCAATGACCCTGACTTACCTCGTATAAAGGTTGACTCACTTCTGACACAACACATTTACCTACCACGCTGGGAACCGAGCATTTAGTGGCAAAGCCTGGAGCCCAGCAAAGGGTGACGCACAGAAACTCCTGGCGATGTAGGTGTCAGGAACAATCAGAACTAATGAAAGAGTCACCGCTATCGGGTATTTGACATATTCATGCACAGAGACAGATCTCATTTACTGAGACAGAGTCTGGCACTATAAATGATTGGACACTCTAATACTATCACGCTCCACATTTAAGGGCCATTTGAATTGTACTCAGGTAGTTTCACTCATCTGCAATCTGAGGAATGTGTTAATAAATACAGGACCAAATCACACCATTGTTTTGTAAGTGGAATTTCCCATTAAAACCTGTCAAGAGTATTACTTCAAAAAATTAATGGTATAATATAGCCCAGGGTTGTGCTGTAACATTCTCCTGATGGTATAGCTCTCTGAGTCTCATGGTGATGGATGCTCTTGTTTATTCTGTATCATCCCTGTAGCATCTTTCTTTGGCACTTCTGCTGCAGCCCGAGGCCTTGCTGCCAGCAGCACCACTCGGTGTCCATCCCTGGTGAGCAGTGAATGGAGCAGGAACAGGAGTCTACACCTTTCCTTCCACACCCCTGAGGGACAATGTTCGATTTGTACAGCCAAAAACCTGGAAATCCATCACCCTGATGCTTCCACTTTGGACTCCACCCTGGTTTCTCTGTTTGGATTTGAGCTCGTTCTCCCACATCTCACGGTTCTGGTGTCTCTTGCAAAGCCAGCCAGCTTTGTAGTTACTGAGAGATGCATCTGTCCCTCCCGGGATGTCGTGTGAGCTCCGATACGAAAAGGGGGAGCGATGTGAGTGACCACGCAACATCGATAACCCAGTCAGCACACACAGGGACGTGCCCTACGATTCCTCAGCAACGGCCTCGCTCCACAGCCCTTCAAGAATTTGTGATAAAGACAGATTAAACTTACGTAAGGAGCATGAGGAAAAAAAAAAAGCAAGAGTATTATTTTATTGCATGTTTGGATTAAAACCACTTCATACTTGATTCACAAAAACAATTTGCAATGAAGCGGCCGTGCCAAGGGATTTGGGTGGCTCCAAGCCAGCATGCCCATTTAAGTAGGCAACCTCCCCTTGGTCAGGACTGGAAAATTTGCTCATTTTAAGCATTAAGAGAGTCATGGCACTGCCCCATTTGCGACTGGTTGGTTGAGCACAAAGCATTACTCGCAACCTCGAGCGGCCACTGTCCTTGCGGTGATATTTCCCATTGATTGTAATTGAGTTCTATTAATGATGTAATTCAATTAGACACAAATCAAGAGATAACTAATACTTTTAATAACATAACACCAGCTCCTGACAAATTCCCTACGCAGATGGAAAAGCTTGATAGAGTTACTGGTAACAGAATATCCCCCTCTGGAGAGATGTTAACAACCCTTTTAATATCAATACACCTGCTATAGCAAAGCTATTTGGTTGCAGGGAATCAGCGTCTGTGTGAGCATATAAAGAATGCAAATGATCAACAACAAATTGTGTTAGGAGGATTTTGTTGATATGAAGGTGTCCCCACGGAAGTCAGCGAAGATTTACTCAGGTTGAGGATCTGGCCTAATGTATTGAAACAACCTTTTTCTCTCTTTTTGTAATTGTTTAAATCATTAAAATTTGATGGATTAAAAAAAATCTGATTTATTCTCCATTACTGTGGGCTTAGAGAATTGTGTGGGCAGTATGGAAATACAGCTGTTTACCCAGTTTTCTCCTGAATCTTTCAGCCAGATGACCTTTATTTCAGATTAATGAAAACAAAGAATGAATAATGTTTGCGTGAGAGGGAGATCACAGGAAACTGCCATGTGTAACAGTCTCCACCCGAACTGAATATATTTCTTATAACACGCACCTGTTATTCCAAAGCACTCAGTTGTTTTAATTTCCATGAACTGAGTATCCCCTTACTTTTACTGTCAAAAACATTTAGTGTCAGAAATGTAAAAACATAAAAAAAAAGAATTGCATGTGCCAACATCCTCAGTCCTACAGCACTTTAAAATCTTGTGCATGAATACCTTTTTCTAAGTGTCCTGACAGTGGGGGTTTGCTAAATACCCTACCACACACCTGGACCATGGGAGATATCAGCCCCTTTACGCGTGTCTCTGCCACAGGCACAGAAAATTTCCACATGTATAAATCTCTATGGATGCCGAAAAAAGCCATTCTGCCACTCTCCAGCGGGATGGAGCTGCCTGCGCTTTGCATCCTCCTCCTCATGAACTGTAAAACGAGAGCTGTCAGATTCAGTTAATTTTTTCACTCGCTTCACGCCATTTCTCGCATGGGAAGATACGGTTTTCCTTGTGTCTGGGGAAAATACAAAGGTCCAGAGGTCCCTGTAAATAAATACACAAAAATCCCAATGTCCTTTTTACAAGCAAAGTCTAAATCTAAGGCCATTAACTAGTTTCATATGTATGACAAACTCCTCTTCAATAATTCATCTAAACCTTTTCAATCTTCTGAGCAGAAAACTGTGTAGGAAGCTTCCTTACAAAGCAGAATAGGGGACCGTGGGCCTTTTTGCCAAATTTATAAATAACTTATAGGAAATTATGATAACCAGTCTCACCAACAGCAAGTTCAGCAGCATCTATAGTGTAACAAAGGAGGGATGAGCCAGGAAGAATGATTATCACTTTGGATAAGAGAAACACTGTATGAAAAGCAGCACGAAACTTGGAAAATCAGTATGAAATTTACTGAATCTGATGAACATGGGGAAAACCCCACATCACTGCAACCATACGAAATACATACATATATACATGCTATGCCACCTACACCCCTCTCCTGAAACGTGCATCCCCATCCGCTGGAGTGCGCTCATCCACAGCCCTTGCTCTGGCTGTTGTGTGGGCAGCTCAGCACAAACCCCAGCCAAAAACACGGTAACTAATTACAGCCCTATAAAAAAGCTCTATCAGTCCTTCCCCGGGATGTGTCCCAAGTACCTGCCGCCAAGACAACAATCAAAACCTCAGCCCGAGGAAGAAAATGCACTGCTTCTTCAGCAGTCAACAGGTTGGTGCATTTGGGTCCCACCACAACTGTGGGCTGTCGTGGGTCTTCAGCAATGGGAAAGCTTCACGGGCTTTTCTCCCCTTCTTCTGAGCAGAGATGAAATAAGGAAGGGACTAGAGAAGAGGGGCCCACAGAATCCTTTCAAATGTCCCTCTGTTCCCCCTAAGGCTTCCAAGAGTGAAACAAGAATGAGTATCGTGGACAGAAGCTCAGAGGAATGCATTTAAAAGGTTTTCAAGTCTTTGGCTTTGAGGGGAAGAGTGCTGGAGAGAGACTCAGATGGGAAGGAGGTTCACACATGAACTCTTCACCAAAGCAGCCCTCTGGGTAGCTGTGGGCTAGGGATGGACCACCCAGCTGTGCTCGGCACCAGCATCATCCCCATGATAACCCACTCCTTGGAAGTTGACCCAACTCCTAGGGAAGAAACCTTCAGATTTTTATTACAACACTTTGGGGAGTCCTGCCTTTAGAAAGAAACATTTTACGCAATTCTATCAACTGACCTCGTCCACAGCTGTCATGTTTCCTCTAACTAGCGCACTTGGGGCTTTACGGCCAGATGGAAATGCCCACCAGTTTACCTGCAGGTCGCATCGTTAACATAGGCACGAGCCTTCTGACACTTTCCAACCAGAGATTTCTCAGATTTGCTGAACCAGACTTGGCCGCGAGGCACTTTTTTGTTCCTCCTGAAAATACGTTCCAAGAAAAAGGGACGAGGAACCTGGACTAAGCCCAAAGGAACACTTCTGAGGTCAGCCTCTAGCCTCCATGACCAGCTACAGAGAGGATACAAACCTCGTGCCACTATTTTTTTATGACAATCTCTCTCTACTTAGTGTACCCAAGAGCAAGCAGGGTACTGCAAAATAATAGTGAGCTTTAGTACAACTTATAATGCTATTATCTCTCTACCTTCAGAACCTTTCATGGTAGAACAACCCATCCCCAAGAGCAACCGTGCTGCTACTTCTACCAGAGCAGCTGGTACAGGGCACTGGGCAGCTGTGGGAGGGAGGCAGGCACGTGGTGGGAGTAAACAAGGACTTGAGAAATAGGAGGCAAGAATGGAGTTACCATAGCTGGAGGAAAAAAGGAGAGCAATAAGCAAAGAGAACTTGGAAATGGAGACACACAGCTCCTCACCTGTGCAGGACAAATACAGCACAACATCTGAAGTCCCCACTGAATGACAGGGTGCACAGCACATGGACAGCAGGCTACGAAACCACTATTATATATACATGATAAAAATATGAACTAGGAGATTGTCATTCATTGCAGAGCTCTTCTGGTGATTGAAGGGCTGACCTTAGCTCAGCTAATCTCCCGAACCTCTCAAAGGAGTCATAACCCTGCAATTCAGAGAGCTCTCCATCCACTCCCCGGTGAGCAGCCTCCCCTCCCACAGAAGCTCCGTGTCCCACGGTACGTCTGCGTTCTGCACGCACCGCCTCTGTGATCTGGAGGAATCCATAACACAGTGCCACATTAAGTGGCCAACTACCCTGCCCTCTCCAACTACAACAAACACATGTTTTCCTGAACACTTGGGTTTCGCTGTCCAGGAAGCCATATGCACAGAGCAGGAGTTTTTCTGTGCCATTTCCAGTATCTTTATTTTACACATTACCTATTTTTGTCACCCTTTGTTCTTGTGGTAGGACCCCAGAAGAGAATGACAGTGAATATGTTGCAATGAGTCAAACTTCCCAGCTGCTCGGGATTGTGTTTCCCAAGACAGACAGAAATTGGTCTCAAAGCTCTGGAAATGACAAAGCTGCTTGTTGCTCACCTCCGGCTTCCACGCTGGGAGAGGAGGCACTTTGCGGTGAATCTGATTGTTCGTAAAGCACCATAAAAGCAAACAAAACCATCAAAGCATCAGTAGGCTTTCTGTTTTAAACTCTACGCAGCGAGAAGATGCTCAGTTTGCAGCCAGTAAAGTAATTTTCACAAAGATACTATTTCTTCAGCTTCTCTGTTTGACAACCAATATTTTGCTGAAACTTTGGGCAGCAATTTAGAATAGTTTTCAATGTATTTTGAATACTTCAGAGCATTTATAAAATTACAGCACATATTGGCATTACCATCGACAAATGACTGCCATCAACTGAGACAGAAATTGAGACATTTAACGGTGCATTTATCGTGCCTCTCTGAGAATTCAGTTTCCCTTATAGTGCAGACATCTACAAACTCTCCAGCGAGACGTTTTGTGATCAGCCCAATTTAGCTGTAGCCCTTCACATCAAAGCTGAAATTGAGAAACATTGTCAGAAAGAAACAATTCCGCTAGGTTTACAATTATCTGATGTGTTATCTTCCAGGAATAATATACTCTATCTGAACAGTGAATTTACTGTCAGAAATCAGAAGCTACACCTCACTTTCAGCCATCGCTTTCCACAGTTGATAGCCTTCCTTACAGGGGGCTGTGCAGAAGACCCCAAGGAGCAGATCTCGAATGCCTGAGGCTCCCCACCCATAGGAAAAGAGGATTCCCAAGCACCAAGCATCCTGCACCTTGCAGCGGGGACCACACTGCTTTTCACCCTCAGAAGCGGTAACACACTGCGGAGCTTACACAAGGGAAGGTGCAGGAGGAGATAGGCAACGGCCACACGAAGTAGATTTGTTTCGGAAGAACCAGTAACAATTTAAGCCATCCCTGCAGCAAACATTTGAGAAGAAATTCCTTAAAGTGGCTGTCAGAAATATTCGCCAGGAGCCTGCTAGAAAATGTACTGAAGCCGACTCCCTGCTAAGCACCAGCGCTCAGCTCTGCCTGCGGCACACCCTCAGGGTCCGGCTGAGGAAGGCTGCGGCACCTGGATTTTGGCAGCTGAAACCTCCGGCCAGCGTGGAGAAAGGAACTCGCTTGGGCAAAGCACAAGTCGGGGCGTTCGGAGCTCTGGAAGAGCGACTGGCCCTGCGGCGCGCGCTGCCTCCCGGCTGATGCTCGGCGCCCGGGCAGCGCCCTCGCCGGCTGCGGTAAAAGGGGTGCAAGGGAAAGGAGAACAGGGCCAGCGTGTTTACTTTGGAGCGCAGCGGAAACAAAAAATTTAGGTCAACGTTTCACCCAAGGGATAATTTTAACGGAGCAAGTGAATTTTTTGCCTTTAGTTAATTAATCATGAAGGCCTCGGTGGAATTTGTCGGTATACTTTTTATTCAGGCAAGGCCAACGTTTTAAGAAATTTACATCTATTTGTATTACAACAAAGAGACTGGCTGCACTGACTCACGCTGCCACAGTTCTGCATTTCAGCACACGTGAAAATGAGAAATGTGGAACTGTGGTCCCCTCTTCGGGTGCCAGCTCCTTTCACTTCATTAACACAGGGCGTGACTAACTTCTGCAAATGGCACCGAGCAATGGATTTGCAATACCAGGAGGCGAGAACCTACCTGCTGGCTCCTTTGTAGCTTCGGGTGTGAGCGTCCCTGCACCTGCACCGCGGCAAGGCTAACCCTCGTCTCACTCTAGCATGGAGGGGAACCGGCAAGCTGTAGTTTGGTCAGATGTTAAAATACCAGGAAAAGGCAAACTTCTTTCACAGTTTACTCACATTAGCACATCTACTGAAGTCTCTAGAACAACCTCTTCTACCAAGGAGGGAGGTGCAAATCCATTGCTGAGTTTTCTTCTTGAAGCTGGATACACCATGCAAGCAGGCACACAGGAAACACAATTTTGTGGCATTGTTTTATCTCGTAAAAATAACATTTTAAAAATCAGTACAGGTCCTCTAAAAGACACCAGGTGGAAAACCCATGTGCCGAGCAACTGATGAACGACTCTGAAAGAGTTATTTTAGCTGCCATGTCACTGCCTTGACAGCAGCCTCCTGTTAGAAAAGGCCAGCCCAGGCGTCACATACAACACACGCTTCAGGGACCGAGCTCGGGCAGAGCCCAGATGATTGCCGGACGGCATAAAACAGCCAGCTGCTGGGCAATACCAGACCGCATGCAGCACAAGCCTTTTGCCAGTCAAAATGTGAGACAAATGCCCGGGGACAGGGGTGCAAAGAAAGGCTGTCCGCTTCCTTCGCATCGGCGTGAGAGCTTGCATGGGCTGGGAGGAGGCAGCAACTGCTCCTCTGCCTCCATACGCGCTGCTCCGGGGAAATACAAACCCTAATGCCAGTGCACTGGCTCGTAGGTTAAGCGGGGGCGGATGATGCGAAGCACTCGCCTGGATTCAAGTTGCATCTGGAATGAGGCGTCTCACAGGTTTTGTTCTCCCAGTTCAGAAGCACAGATGTGCTATTTATTGATCACTGGATCCTGGAGGCCCTCGCTGCGGACCACGATCCTGCCCTGAATCTGCAGAGCAAGGTCCTCACTGTGCTGCCCCCAGGATGTCCCCGTCCCAGCGCAGAACAGGCAACAAAAGAAGGCTTCAGACAAACAGAAACGGCAGGAGGGTATCCTAATGGCGCTGCCCTGCCTTGGGCCCTGGAACAGCCCTTTCACGCTGTTTTGTGCTGGGGAGGACTAGGGAGTTACAGGCAAGGATAAAGGAACTAGGTGTGAAACCTGGACCTCACTACGTTTGGCATAATCGCACTGGAAACTAGTACTCCGGACTGTATTTGAAGTCAGCACTGGTCCTCAACCCATACAAACGTGGAGAAGAGGGGAGCGAGGACAAAAAGACACAAAACAAGAACTGTACACAAAAATACTCAAGTAACTATAGAAAGAAGACTACTCAGATGTAAATTGCTCACCCTGAACTCAGCTCATTTCCATCTTTAAAAATACTCTCGCGGGTGCTTTGAGGCTACGTGCCCCGCTCTCACAGTACACGGGGTGCTTCACATGCTCCAACGCAGGGGGCAACTCCAGCGCATGTGAAATGGATGCCGTGACAGGTCACTGGTGATTTACACTGCACCACTCGCAGAGGTGACTGCCACAGCGCCCAGGCATCGCGGGGCTCTGACATGCTGCACTAACACTAAATTTCTCACCAAGACCTAGTGGGAGTCAAAGAAACCAAACACGGAAGCCATTCACAAAAAAATGCTGAGACTGGGTAAAATTCCCACCCACAGAAGAAAAAAAGGAAAGCATTTTGTGGTTACTTTAATATGCACGCAGAACAAACCATACAGCATTTTAATGATCAAGCAGCACATAATTTATATCTGCTTTTATCAGGAACACGTTTTCTTTCCATGGTCTCTTTCCAAATCAGCAGACTTTGCTGTCCTCTCTTCTTCTGTCCACATCTATGGTTTTTAGCCTGGAAAAGTCCATCGGTGCGGTTTACTTTTTGCCTCACCCCCAAAACACTTCGCAGCCCGCACACAATGGCAAGCGAGAGGTGCAGGACTCGGCTCGGGCGCAGAAGCCGCCCGCTCCCACTCGCAGGCAAAGGCTCCTCCGCGAGGCTCCCTTCGGTACCGAAGTTTTCAGCCCAGGGCAGCTCCGGGTTTGGGGCAGGGAGCGGGAGAGGCGCCGGCCCCATTGTGCAGCCTCTCGGGAGCCCTTTGTTAGCAGCGCTCGCAGCCTGCCCGTGCCCTGCTGCGCGGGGACCAGCACAGCGCTGCCCGCGCTCCTGCCGCGGCCGCCCCGGGCACTCCCCGCATCCCTCCCCGGTGCCCAGCCACGGCGGTGAGGGGCAGGATCTGCTTGCTTCGGCTTTGTCGGCTGGCTCGGGATGGCGACAGGGAAAGCACAAACTCGCGACGGCCCCCAAAGCTGCAACGCAGGGAAAACTTTGCCCATTTCCAGCTTGGGAAGCGCAGAGCGAGGAATTTGGTGCAGCGCAAAGACGCCAGCCTCCAAAATCAGTGCAATAAACACCTGCGTATCTTAGATGGGGCGGGAAATGCACAACCAACGCGTGCAGCTGGGCAGCAGCCCCTTTCTTCCATGTACCACAAGACAATGCCACTGCCCGCGGCGTGGAAGCAGTGGGCTTGCAGCAGGTTTGGCCCCTGACACAGCACGCAGCTCCCTTCGCTCCTCACGCACACACGCAGAGGCTCCCACTCCATCCCCTCCTCTCCCAGCAAAGGAGCCTGCAAGTCAATCGTCTTGCAAGGAGGAGGATCACTGCCATGTCTCCCACCTCCCAGCTTCTACGCTGGAAATGCAAGAGACACCTATTTGTTATCCTGCTCCGACCGCCCGAGTCCCACCTTCCACGCGAGAAATCAGAGGACAATGCTGGGGACACACATGCACAGGCACACGCACGCACACGCAAAATAAACCTCCTGGTCTGGCACTGAAGCATCTTCCAGCGCACTTGCTAACTCCCCAAAATACGGACAAGCAGAAGATGTATCTGCTCGCGGGAAGGAAGCACCACCTCCACGGGCGATTGCCATTTGCATACAGCTGATAACCTGCGCGCTGCCACAAGACACGGCGGATCGCGCTGCACTCGCTTCGTATGCAGCACTTTCCCATCACAAAAACCTGCTCCAGCGGCGGCGTGCGCGGTGTGGGGAGTTGGTTCCCATTGTTCCTGCGTAGCTGCTGCGAGCGCAGTACGCGCTGACGGGTGTTCAGACCGCTCCTTGTATTCTCCAGACTCCCTCTTCCCAAGGCTTCTCCCCCCAAAGTGTCCCTCATTCTCTTTTGGAGAAAATCAAATGACCACGGGAGAACGGCATTTCCTTGCACGCATCCCCCTCCACCGCACACTTGCACCCTGAGTCTCCTGCAAATCAAAGCTGCACTTTCTTAGTTCCTAGCACTTCTTGGCTCACGCTCCCATTTCCCTTCTCTCCCTTTCTGAATGAGGGATCTGTGTAACGCCGAGCCCTTCCCTGCCTCCCGCGCAAGTCGCCCCAGAGCATCGCTGTGTCAGTTCCCCCCGGTCCTGCCCGACCCCGGTTCCACACACAACTGGCTTTGCCATTTTTAATTAGAAAATGTGCCTGCCAAGTGCGGAGGGAGCGGTGCAGCCCCAAAGACCTGCAGCCGAACGGAGTTGGAAGATGCTTTGCAGATAACTGCATTTTCTGCCTTGCTAACTCGCCCGCTGCTGTTAGTCCTGTACCCAGTAAATGCCCCTCTCCCTCGCTTTCAGCACGTAGATCCAAAAAGCTACAGGCAAATGTATCCAGTCGCAAGCAGGATCAGGTGCAAAAGAGAACGTGAACTAACCCCACCATCGGCACCGCACACACACTCACACTCGTATTGTGCCTCCTCCTGCCACACTTCTCCTTTATTTTCCCCGGATTCCCCTTTCCCAGCGCTGCCCCTTCTCCCCAAGGCAGCACAAGGCGCTCCCGGCCCCGGCTCCCTCTCCCACCGGCGGGAAGTGATGCCGAAGCTCACGCCGGCGAGCAACAACCACAACAAACGCCGGCGCGGAAGGCGAGCAGCCCGGGACTGCGGCGGGTGGCAGAAGCGCTGCCCGCGGGAGGCACGGGCCGGCGGCCGCGGGTGCGGGCAGCAGCCGCCCTCGCCCCGGCGCGCACAGGCAAATAAGGCAGAGCCGACTTACCGGAGACTCGAGGCTGCAGGCTCGCCAGCGCACACCCGAGGAGGAGAAAAGCCAGCTTTGGTACCCAGACACATCCAAGACTATTCTCCATATTTCAGCACGCACCTACGGCTCGGGGTCCTGAGCACCACCGGCAGCGAGCGCGCACGCACAGCCAGCCCCCGCTGCCGCCTCTCGCCGCGGCTTTTCTCCGGCCCCGCGGGCAGGGCTCAGCGGAGGGGGAAGGGGTGCGGAGGGCGGAAAAAAAAGTTGCATCCAGTCCAGGAGCCTCGGAGGCTCCCGAGCGCGCAGGGAACTAACTCGAGGAGACGGGGAACGATGGGGAAGGGTCCTCCCACCGCTGCGAAACCATACGGAGAAAAATCCTGCCAGAAGAGCCGTCCGGCGAGCATCGGCAGAGCGGCGGCGGCTCCACGCCCGACGCCGTGCGGAGCGGAGAAATAATAAGCGCGGAAAGCAGACGGCGCCC